>KV424800.1:0-33776 GCA_001632445.1 Peniophora sp. CONT | reverse complement strand
AGACCATGGCGATGCCGAAGGAACCTTCGCTAGTTACTCCTATCCCCCCATACCGCACACACCCTGAGCACGAGGTCAGTATCCGTATGAAATACATCCATGCACGCTACCTTCGAAGGAAAAGCCCGCGATGATGGTCGCAAAGCACAATCGATGGCCTTGCAATTGCCCACTCGCGACAGCCGAGATCAACTCCTACAACCACGACCTTTCCCTCGGTTCGGCATCATCCGAGACAGAGACACGTGCAATCACACCTCGTCACGACGCGTCGATGTGTCGCTTCAAAGCTCCCTCGACACGGCACTTCCCGACGACATCCTCCGGACCGTAGAACCGAACGCGCAGGTCACACCACGTCACGCGCATTTCACGTGAAGATTTTGCCCTTTCGAGGACACAATGCTGTGTCTCTTCGAGCCCCAGAACAATGCTGTGTCTCTTCGAGCCCCAGAAGTAGACCAATCCCAGTGCGCTTTCTGAGAGTCGTTCACGGTTCACACAAGTAGCAAGATATGTTTAAGCCAAGCGAACCGCAGGTCATGCATTAGTGCTACGAAAAGACTACACGCTAAGATACACAGAGCCAGCAGAACACGAAGCCAAATCAATCATCGCGCTTGAACATCCAAGTGTACGGGGGAGTCGCAGACTCATCCTCAGCCCGTGATCCGAGCGAGGGAGACGCCGATGCTGAAGCCGAAGATGATGCCACCGTTGCGCTGCCCGTCGCACTTGCCGATGACGATGCGCTGGAAGATGGCAATGCAAGCGTTGGCGTCGCCTCAGCATCAACAGCCTCCGGAACAACCTCAACGTTGAGAGGGCGGAATACGGGAATCGTGGGCTGCGGCGCCATAGTACTCGAGAAGGAGGACGGGGCGGCGGAACCACTGGCAGATGCGGCGGAGGAGGTCGAAGCAACAGAAGACGAGAACGAGCTGGACTCCACGGCAGCATCTTCAAATGCGGCGGCGGTGGATGCAGAGGCGGTCTCCGTAGACGATGATCCCATGGTCGGGTAAGCAGTGCTGCTCATCGTTGTTGAAGGCGTTGAGCTCGCCCTGCTCGCACTCCGTGTGGCGCTCACGATCGAGGAGCTCGCCGATGAGGAGGAAGGGACGTCCTGCGCCGCGACCGCGTTGATCTGCGGCTCGGATGGAACAAAGACAAGGGTGACATCTTGAGCAGGCGAACCGCCAAAGGAGCCGCTGGAGAAATCCGAAGACGACGTGGCAGTGGAAGAAGCCGCAGACGTAACCGACGACGTGCTAGCGGGCGACGTTGTTGACGAGGCCGCGGACGAGGAGGAGCTCGCGAACGGAGCTTGCGCTTCTTGCCGGCGGATGGGGGCCTCGAAGTCGGTGACGCTCGCGATAGACGCGTCGTCCGGCGTCTGCGGATCCACGAATGCAGACTGCTGCGCGGTAGGGGCAGCATCCGAGTCGCCATCGGCGTCGCTGCTGGTACCGTTGGCCCACAAAGGACGCACGGCGCCGGTGACGGTGTTGAACGAGAAGACCTGGCTCTTGTGAATGCCATCCATGCCGTTCGCCGCCGGATCGAGACACTTCTCCGCGGTCATCGAGGCCGGCGTCGGGGGCGCAGGGTCGAAGGTTGCACACCACGCCTGAGTCGCAGCAGAGGCAGCATCGAAGACGGGAATCTGAAGCGTGATGGCGATGTCCTCCGTCGAGTTGAACACGGTAGTCGCGTTGACCATAGGCACCAAGAACATCTGCGTCTGATCGTCCGGCGACGCGTTGAGAACAAACGTGCCGTTCGTGGAGTCCGTGGCATTGGCCTGAGCGAGCACAAGGGAGGCAATGCGCTGGAGCGGGTGGGAGGGATCCGCCGTGGGACTCTGCAGGTAGAAGTGAGCGAACGATCAGCGGGATGAAAGAATCAAGCGTACCATGATTTCGATGCTACCGGGCACGCCAGTGACCTCCTGACGCTTCCACTCGGCACTGTGCTGGCGCTTCCACTCCGCGCTATTGAAGTGTTGCTGCGAGAGCGAGCGCTTGCTGGGCCTGACAAGGTACGATGCGCCCTCCTTGCCCTCGATATAGACCGAACGTACGACCTTGTCGTGGTAGCCCTGGCGGGGAAGGTTCTGTTCGTCGATGCCGGCCAGGCCAGAGAGCGGGCGGCGTGCATAGCGGGCATTCCAGATAGCCTCAGTGGCAAACATGGAGTCGTGGGCACCGCCGAAACGCTGTTTCTCGTGTAAGCCTGGAGCCGCCCAGAGCGGTAGCGTTGTGAGATACATACCTTGTTCTGCGTCGAGCCCGCACCATAAGCCGGCGGCGCCACATATGCAGAGTCGTCGTGGGTAGTGCGGACGACAGCCGGGCGGATGCCCATGACGGCCGCATCGGCGTGCGGAAGCGTGAGAGCAGCAACCGAGCAGAGGACGGCGAGAGCGGTGAAGCGAGGCGAAAGGGCAACCATGGCGGCGAGCTAGCGCGGCGAGAGATAGAAGAGATGGGATAGCAAAGAGTGAATACGGTCAAGCGTTTGCGAAGCCGGTCGCGGATAGCGATGTGGGGGGATAGAGATGTAAAGTGGGAGGCGAGGAAAGAATGAAAGTACACTCAGTCACCGGGACTGGCGAGGGTAAGAAGAAACGGCAGTCTGTTCGATTTGAGGATTTTATACGTACTTTCTGGTCAACCGTTTCAGCCTGGCAGGCAGGCAAAGACATACTGTCAGTCTGCGACATGGTCGTGGCCGTCTGAGACGAACCAGGCCAGGCGCGCAACCCCGGAACGCGCCGCAGGCTTCGAGCCTTCGACGCGTCCGCGAGATCTCACGTGAAGGCGTGTTGCTTCTGACCACCATGATGCCGCCGTCAGTCTTGAGAGCCACTAGCAGAACGCTACCAACTGTACGAGCTTTCCACGGTTCTGCAAGGAGCGGCGATGTCAGGGTATGCAAACGTTCGGATCTTCATGATGCAGGCCTGGAATTCAACAACCTTGTCTTGGCTGCAGTCGTTGCTCGCCAAATTCAAAGACCCACACTCGCCGTATCATATCCAGCCGGGCACGTCGGGTCCTGAATCGCCAGATGAACCGGCACCGGACGCACGCGCAAAGCTTGCAGGCTTGGGCTACGATGTCAAGTCATTCTGGGAGCAGCATATAGTCTGGGGAGACCACGACGCGTTCCAACATGTCAATAACTGTCACTACGTCAGGTTCTTCGAATCGGGCAGGATGAAATGGATAACGGCTCTCGGAGAGGACATCGGCGGCCCAGAAGCTGCCCGTAGAATATTGACCGGGAAGGGCGTCGGCTTCATCTTGAAGTCAATCGAAGTCAAGTTCCGCCGCCCAGTCACCTTCCCAGACACGGTCTGCATGCTCTCTGGCTCTTTATGGAACTGCAACTGACGCTTCAACTCCTTTCAAGCTCCTTATAGGTCACAAAGCACTGCCTTGGCCTGACGCACCGGCAAATTCTACCCGTTCTGGTCCCCCATTGAGCAGGACGCAGTTCTATCTGCATGGCACAGCATATTCATATGCGCAAGACGCTGTCGTTGCCGATAGTACTAGTGTGATTACTTGGTATGATTACGAAAAACTCTCCAAGTGCGACCCAGGCGAGGAGCGCTGGGCTCCTTTGCGTGCACGCATGCAGATGGCACAAAGGTCCCTGGCCTCTTCGCGATAATTGTACTGTATCATTTGTGGAATGTGACGACGCCTGTTGTCTGCTCCTATCTTTGTTGTTGCGATCATCATTCGCCTACTCCGTCACGGTAGCTTCACCTACAAGCTCTAGTCTCGTCGAGAGGAAGATAACCTTCGTTCCCGGTGCCCGCGAGGTCAAGCAAGTACTCCGAGCATGGTAATACTTGGCTGAAGCCAATAGGCACAGGCTTTGGCGGACCGCGTTCATGTGGCGCGCAATACCGGTCGGATACTACTAATGCGGTTATGCAGACACATAGAGGATGTGGTGGAGTTCGGTATTGCGAACAAACTGTCAGCGACAGTGAGTGTGCTATGGTGCGTACTCACACGGTTCAGCGCCATCTATCGACAGTAGCTGAAACAGAATGGTCATAGCGCTGGCTCTTACGATTGTGTGGTGGAACGCAGTGCTGTCGGTGCTATGTTGCTGCCGGTGTTGTTGATTGCGTTCGAATCATACCATGAGACACTGTCTGCCGGTAAGACGCGTACACTCAGAGACTTCGCAGTACTCGTTTCTGACAAATTTCAGGCCGGTAAGCAGTCATCGCCGAGATCACCGATCCATCCGGTGAGATCGCATAGTGAGCGTCCACGTCTACCTGGCGAGAAACCGCTCGACCGGCAGGCCAGTGAGAGACCGGAATGATCCTATCCCATACATTGTAAAGTTTCAGTCGCCACCGGAAGGCGCCCATCATGGCTACAGACTAAAGTTATACACACAGTCACCGAAGGGGCCGGCTCAAGCAACGGAATCACCCATATTTATCTCGTCTACCTATATAAGGTAAAGGTTTACAGGTCAAACATCTGCATTCGCATCTGCCCATACGCCTCAGCTTCAGCATTAACAATGTACAACAACACTACCCACCTCACCGTTGGCGTGCTCCTCGTCGACACCAGCATTCAAATGTCCGACATCGCAACTGTCGACATCCTCACCATGGTCAGCACCAACTACATGTCCATTCTCCCTCCGAACTTAGCGCCGCCCGCGGCGGCGCTCGCGACACCGATGGACGTCGTCTATATTACCGAGAGCGGCGCGAGCCCGTTGACTATCACAGGCGGCGCCAAGATCGTCATCACCGTACGTCATCACACGCCAATATATCGCATTGTTCACGTATCTTATCTGCGCATGATTAGCACTCGATTCAGACCGCTCCAAAGCTCGACATCCTTGTCGTCCCGGGCCCACCTCCAGCCTACCGCGCCAACGAGGCCACCAAGTCGTTCATCAAGGGAACCTACGAATCTGGCGCGCATGTCTTGTCGGTCTGTACCGGCATCCTCGCCGTCGCCGCGTCGGGCATTCTCGACGACAAGATTGGGACTGGCCCCATAGGGATGATCCCCATGTTGCGCGAGTTCTTCCCGAAGGTGAAGTGGAATGACGCGCGCCGCTACGAGAGGAACGCGGCCGAAGGCACCGCTGGACAGGTCTGGTCTAGCGGCAGCATTCTTGACGGTGTGGACGAGGTTGCTGCTTTCGTGAGGGAGCATTTCGCTGCGGAGATAGCGGAGTGCACGATGTATATGGCGTCAGTCCCCGAACGCTCCGCCGAGTACAGCAAGATGGAGAAGGAGTGGGGTGACAGGATGGCGGCTCTTGTCTAGACAGCCAGCAGAGGCAGCAGTGCTATTACGTGACCATCGTACTCTGAGTAGTTGTTGAGGACGGCTATCACACTTCAATTAAATACTACCACTCACACTTTCAACTCGTACAATCGCTGGGGTCCTCGGTACTTGTGACGATGTGAACTAGGGTTAGGGTTACGGAGATAGCCGCTTCTGCAACAGAGTCGCCAAGAGCAAGTTCACGGCGAAGGGTTTCTCCAGTCTTTCATTTGCTATACCTTTATACTTGTCTATCTCTGCCGTCAACACGACTGGGTATGAAGCACGTCGCGGTATGGACTTAGAACTCCGATAAATTCTTAGGCGACGCCCGAGTAGTATGAGCGTAAGGCTTACACCCGTCAAAAACTGACGCGTCCGAGTCAACTTCCAAAAAAGCAAAAGAAATCAGCTGTCTTTCCAGTCATATGTATGAATAAACTGGCAGGCGAACAGGCGCAGGACTTAGATTTGGCAGGCCGCATCTACGCGGTACGCATCATTGCTCAAGAGCGCTCCTCACTTGACTGTCTAGAGAAGAGCAACCGACTTGTCGCCCCACTCCTTCTCCATCTTGCTATACTCGACGGAGCGCTCGGGGACCGACGCCAAGTAAATCATGGGCTCAGCTATCTCCGCCGCGAAGTGCTCCCTCACAAAGGCAGCAACCTCGTCCACGCCGTCGAGAACGCTGCCACTGGACCAGACTTGCCCAGCGGTACCTTCAACCGCGTTCCTCTCGTAGCGGCGCGTATCGTTCCATTTCACGTTCGGGAAGAGTTCGCGCAGCATGGGTATCATCCCGAGAGGGCCAGTCCCGAGCTTGCTGTCGAGAACGCCCGACGCGGCGACGGCGAGGATGCCGGTGCACACCGATAGGACATGCGCTCCGGACTCGTTGGCGGACTTGATGAACGACCTGATAGCCTCGTTGGCGCGGTAATCAGGCGCCGGACCTGGGACGACAAGAATATCGAGCTTGGGGGCGCTCTGGATCGAGTGCTAATTATGTGCATGTCAAAACACGGCAAACGACAGGCTGACGGCTAGCCAAAGACATACGGTGACGACGATCTGAGCGCCGATCGTCAGGGTCAACGGGCTCGCGCCGTCCTCGGTGATGTAGACGAAGTCCATTGGTGTCGCGAGCGCTTGCAGCGCCGCTGCAGCAGGAGGCAAGATGGCCAGGTAATCGGTACTGAGCTGGCCGAGGATGTCGGCAGACGAAATATCGGCGAGCTGAATACCGTTATCGACGAGGAGCACGCCGATGGTAAGGTGGGTGGTGTTGCTGTACATCGTCGAGGCTATGACTGAGGTGTAGGGGTAGATGCGGATGAAGATATTGGTCTGTATCCTTTGCCTTATATACCCAAGGCGATGTGCACGCTGCCACGCTGAAGTATCACGTTTCACGAGCTTGAGCCTTCGGATGTGCACATCCTCTACTGTTTACAGCCATGGGCGCTCTTCGAGGGCATCGATGACTACAGCCAAGTACGGTGACAGATCGCAATTCCGCTGGTTTGAGGGCTTCGCGTCTGCCCGGCAGACATTGCATGTCGTCAGCAGTACCATTTGACAGAGGGCATGGACATCTTATCGAGACTCTTGTCGTACGATCTCAGTGATAGGTGGGGAAATCGTGTCCAATGCTTCCAGTGTATTCACTACGACGAGTCGTTGCCGCGTGTCTCCGGTTCTGTAGACTAGACAGTCAAGCTAGCAGTTGCAGAGTAGTTCGTAGGGCAACATTGCGTTGCAGCCAGATCCGATTCTACGCCATTGAGTACGCCGCAGGCGCTCCACCAAAGGTATATGATTTCCCATAGCTGTCAACTCTGCTACCTATGTACCGCCATGTTATAGATCAGCATTGGCCAGTTGCTACTGCGACGATGCCGGTGTACGCATTCTACCGGCAGACATTATCGTATGACGCAGAGGGCGCACGCCGCAAATGCTTCGAGCGCCTAAAACGTCGGTCGCAACACAGCGCCGACGTTTGTCCAGGCGTGAGGGCGGCGAGGTCACAAATACTGGTAGTATTAGCCTTGAACTAGCAACTGACAGCTGTTCAGTACATACGTCGCCAGTCTTCACTACAATGCCGGGCGAAGGAATATTGCCGATGGCAAACGAACCGTACATACCCTTACGGTACAGACCAGTTAGGGCTTTGCGCCCACGACGTCTAATAGGTAGAAGTGATCGGCGCCTTCGGCGCGACCCGTCCTCTCAAAAACAATACCGGGCCTTGACCATAATATAGCCACGATATCTACTATCTCTTCGATGATGCAAAACGCTCATATCTCCTTCTAGTCATACGTATGAATACAGAATATGTTCAACAGTCAAAAGAAAATGCACATCAGTCTCAAGTACACTCAACACAACAACGCTCATGCATAAAGGTCATCATCCGCAGCCTCCTCGTCAAACCCAGCATTGCCAACGGCAGGTGCAGAACCAGGCGCGCCCGCGGGCGGTACACCGTCCGTCTCGGGGAACTTGAACGAGCTCCCGAACGAACGGCTCTGCTGGAGCGTCTGCGCGAACATCTCGTACCGGCGGATATCACCGTCCGAGACTGAACGACGAGCGTAACGCATCGCCTCCTCAAAGTGTGCGCGCGAGATGACGGGTACGGGGTCCGTCTCGTCCTCCTCCATCGCGCCCTCACCGGCGTCCTCCTTCTCCTTACGCTCACGCGCAGCACGAATGTCCGCCTCGATGGACTCCCTGATCGCGAGCTTCGCCGCACGCTGACAGATCTCCGTCAAATCGGCACCAGAGAAGCCGTGCGTGTTCTTCGCGAGGAAGCCAAGGTCGACAGACGGGTCGATCGGCGACTTGCGGAGAGCAGCTTCGAGAATGGCCAAACGTGACGGCTCGTCGGGAAGCGGGATGTAGATGAGCTGGTCGAGACGACCAGGACGGAGCAATGCAGGGTCGATCTGGTCGGGCCTGTTCGTCGCGCCAATGATGAAGACGTTCTTCTTCGCGTTCATACCGTCCATCTCCGTCAGGATCTGGTTCAGCACACGGTCGCCAGCACCACCAGCGTCGCCGCCTCCACCACCGCCACGCGCCTTCGCGATCGAGTCGAGCTCATCGAAGAACATGACGCAAGGTGCTGCTGCGCGCGCTTTGTCGAAGACATCGCGAACGTTCGCCTCGGACTCACCGAACCACATCGTAAGCAGCTCGGGACCCTGTAGAATGATCAGCAGCCGTCGATTGAAGTTGGAGTGAAAGCTGGACAAACCTTGATGGAGATGAAGTTCGCCTGGGTCTCGGTAGCGACGGCCTTGGCGAGCAGCGTCTTACCAGTACCGGGCGGGCCGTAGAAAAGAACACCCTTCGACGGTGACATGCCGTACTTCAAGAACTTCTCTGGGTGCTCGACAGGGTACTGGACGGTTTCCCTGAGCTCGAGCTTGACCTTCTCGAGACCACCGATGTCCTCCCACTTGACCGTGGGCACCTCGACGACCGTCTCGCGGAGCGCGGACGGGTTCGACGCGCCGAGTGCGAAGCGGAAGTTCTCCATTGTGACACCGAGCGAGTCGAGCACCTCCGCGTCAATGGTGTCCTCCTCGAGGTCGATGAGGTCCATCTTCTCGCGAATCTGCTGCATCGCAGCCTCAGAGCACAGGGAGGCCACATCGGAACCGACGTAACCGTGGGTGTCGGCGGCAATCTGAGCGAATAGTTAATTACGATGACCACCAAGACGAACAGCTCAAGACAAACCTGCTCAAGGTCCACGTCGTCGGCGAGCTTCATGTTCTTCGTGTGAATGCGAAGAATCTCGAGACGGCCGGTCGGGTCGGGAATACCGATGTCAACCTCACGATCGAAGCGACCGAAACGACGAAGTGCGGGGTCGATAGAGTTCGGGCGGTTAGTAGCAGCCATGACGACAACGTTCGAGCGAGCCTTGAGGCCGTCCATGAGGGTAAGCAGCTGCGACACGACGCGGCGCTCAACCTCTCCGTTCGTCTAGATTGGCGGGATGATTAGATGTAGTTAAGGCCGATCCTATGAAAGCGCGTACCTTCTCACGCTTCGGCGCAATAGAGTCGATCTCATCAATAAAGATGATCGCGGGCGAGTTCTTCTCCGCCTCCTCGAACGCCTTGCGTAAGTTGCTCTCGGACTCTCCAGCCATCTTGCTCATGATCTCCGGGCCATTGATGAGGAAGAAGAACGCGCCAGTCTCGTTGGCCACAGCGCGCGCCATGAGCGTCTTACCCGTACCGGGCGGGCCGAACATGAGGATACCACGCGGGGGCTTGATACCAATGGACTTGAAGAGTTGCGGGTGGCGGAGCGGGAGCTCAACAAGCTCACGGATCTGGGCCATCTGCTTGCGCACGCCACCGATGTCGTCGTAGCCGACATCAGCGAGGTTGGACTCCTCGTCTTCGCGCTTGACGGGGTCGCCTTCGGTGTGGATGATGGTATCTTGCGCGACGATGCAGTACTCTGCCGGGTCGGTCTCCATGACCTTGAACTCGACGGTACGCATGCCGCCGCGGACAAGGAAGGTATCGCCCTTGCGGACGGGACGGTATGCTATGCAATTCGTAAGTTCGAATTCGCTACAACGCAGATAATGTACATACCCTCGAGGAAGTATGGCTTGAGGAAGACGTCGAAGATGTTGCCAGAGAGACCCTCGATGGAGTCGTCGAAGGGGAGGACGTGTATCCTCTTTCCGTACTTGATGTCGTTGCATGCGTGTACGCTGACGAGGTCACCGAGCTTGACGCGCAGGTTATTCCTTGCGACCTTGTTGAGCTGGATCCGGCCCTCCTCAACGTCGTCAGAGCTGACACAGATCAAAACCGTATCCTTGCGCTTCTTCCCCCTTCGAATGATTAGATAAGGACATCCACTTCAAACACGTTTACGGTTATATCGTACCTAACGATGACGGTGTCACCGCGGAAGAGCTCGAGTGTCTCCATCGTCTGCGGGTTCATGGTGGCGACTGACCATCGCGATCAGCCAATTATTTTACATTCTCGACGCGTAATATACTCACCAGAGTTGTCCTCGGTCGTCGCATCGTCGACAATGAGGCGGTTAGGCCTAGATAAGTGGCGCATAAGCAACCAGGTCGCGTCCGACGCGTCCAACAATGCGATATACTCACGATTTCTTTGTACGAAGGATCGCGGTGGACGTGTCGTCCTGTGGCTGCGAAGCTGCTCCGCTGGGGTCCATGATTGATTCGTAAAATATGCGGTGGTGGTGGTAGCGGGACAAGGGACGGAGCGCCAGTTGCTCGCGCCTTGTCGGTGGAGAGCGACGCGCGGCCCTCGCGCGTCGTGTGCTCCCACGCGTCGCACGCGAAGAACACCCAGCACATTCGCGCGTCTTCGACACAGGGCGGTGCCACATTTCCGCCGCTGATCGCGTTCGTTTTCATCGAAACAACATGCTATGGATGTGGGTATACGAGTTGTAATGTAGTGCACTTCAGATCTCTTCCTCATCGTCGAAATCAATCTCCTCCACCGGGAAGTCCCCAACCTGCACCTTCTCCGGCCTTACAAACGCGCCGTATTTCATCTTGCATTCAAAGTACCGCTCCCCATTCACGCTACCATCGTTCTTCCCAAACGGCTCGTCGTACTCCACGCCCACCCACACGCCAGTGCCCGCACCAAACTTGGTCTGACCCACGAACCGTACGGTGCCACGCTTGTGCAATCCTGGCTCCGTTGATTCCACTTGGCATCGTGCACCTACGGGTATCTTGAGATGCTCGATCGGAATGGGCGCTGACTCTTCTTTCTCTGCGAAGCGTCCCACTTTATGACGTTGCTTGTAAGCCAGGACCGAGTCTATGTTATATTAGCTTAAGAGCTACAGGTCCAAGATACATACACATACCTTGTCTGGCTGCGTATTGCTCTTCTGTCAACTCAAACTTGTCAACGCCAGAGTAGTCCGCAAACTGTCCGGTGAACGAAGCAGAAGGGTTCGTGTCTTCGATCTGCACACGCTTCAGACACGAGGTGCAAGCATGCCCGAGCACAAACTGCAGACCTTAATCCACTGCCAATCCCTCAAGCCGTAGAAACCCAAAGCCTTTGAGTCATCGTCAAGTAGCGCAAGCGGTTCTGTGTCTTCATTCGTAGCATATATCCCCAGGCGCTGGTTACCAACAGGAATGCCCGTGATGGGCTCAAGCTTGCTCTAAAAAGGGACCACACGCGTCGGGAAACAGTGAAATAATTTTATCTATGCAAAGGCCGACCTTGAGCGATCCAACAGTCAGATGCAGATCATAGCGACGCTCAGAGCGCGTATCCGGCGACGAGACCCAGACGGAAACCGACATGATTATTTCAGTTCTCGATCGGGACAGAGATGATGGCGGAAGCAGAGGCGCGCAAGCAGTGGCGCGTCATGAGCGCGTCGAGGGGCAGGCGCGCAGCCAGAGCCAGACGCGTTGTGGAAGCCACACTCCTTGCCAGAAGCACACAACTCCTCTCCGAACTCCCATGTCGAACACGATGCGGCAGGCATCGTTCGGACTATCGTCCGCGTCGCGCTCGCTGTCTTCTCAGTCCCTCAAGGACAGACTCTCCAAGTTGTCCGTGACGCCCATAAACCCCGTAGCCGCCCTCACGGCCAACGTAGAGTGCGTCATATGTAACATTCATATACCTGAACCGCCCGCTCATCATCATGTTTCTACCATTCCAACTCTATCTACTATCTTGACCTTCCATGCATCGCGCTTGACATATCCTCGGTTCCCTTCGGCTCCTCGCGCTAGTACAGATTCGTACCGCGAGACATACCCCGCGCCCGACGATTACAGACGACCGTCGTCGCTCTATGGTCGACATCAATCATCCTTTCCTCCTTCTACTTCCTCATCCTATGGTACGTAGACCCAACTACTCTTGCTAGTGCTCTGCTACAACCTGCTTGTTCTAGCGCCATCCCGCCATTATGGCCTCTTATATTCTGCTATGTGATCTGGATGCTCTACATCGACTCTGCTCCCGAACACGGCGGTCGTATGAGCCCATGGTTCAGATCCATCTCATTCTGGAAGTACTTTGCAGAGTACTACCCCGCATCGTGCGTATACCTGCAGCTTTCGGCTTTGATTCAATCTAACGCATGTCTTCTACAGCTTCAAGAAGGTCTGTCCATACTGTCGATCTCCTTGCGTGCTACCACTCATATATATCTTGCACAGGAAGCAGACCTCCCAGCCGACCGACCCTACGTTTTTGGCTACCACCCACACGGTGCGCCTCCTGCACCATCTGCATGTGATTTCCGCTAACATCACCGCTTGGGCCACAGGGATCATCGGCATGTTCGTCTCTTCATCTGATCACTGCCCCCTCCTTCATCCCCGTATACTCACTCGGTGCACAGGGGCGCAATAGCTACCTTCGCAACCGAAGCTACAGGCTTCAGCAAATCCTACCCGGGCATCCGCCCACATCTACTCACTCTTGCCAGTAACTTCAACGTACCGATCTACCGCGAGATCCTACTCGCACTCGGTATCTGCAGCGTGAGCAAACGCGCATGTCAAAAGATCCTTGATCGTGGACCTGGAGAGGCTATCACTATCGTCGTTGGCGGAGCCGCGGAGAGCTTGAGTGCGCATCCTGGTACGGCGGACTTGACGTTACGAAAACGATTAGGGTTCATCAAGATCGCTATTCGGCAAGGGTAAGCATAGGAAAGGGATTCTCAGAACGCCACATCTAACGCCATATCCAGCGCTGACCTGGTACCGGTCTTCTCCTTCGGCGAGAACGACGTGAGTTGTTGTTCGCATCTGCTCGACTTCTTGTACTCACCCCTTCCGTAGATCTATGAGCAGATGCCCAACGAGCCCGGTACATTCGTATATTCCGTACAACAAAAGTTCAAGAGCGTCTTCGGCTTCACCCTCCCACTCTTCCATGGCCGCGGCTTGCTAAACTGCAAGTCCCTTCCCCGTTTCCTACTGCGACTGTACTCTGAACCTTAAACATCAGATAACTTTGGGTTGATGCCTTACCGACGACGAATCGTCAGTGTCAGTGAGTACACGATCCCCGGTCCCTCGTTCGTATCCTGAGCTGTATCTGACGATCTTGTAGTCGGCCGCCCGATCCACGTTAAGAAAATGGAACAGCCGTCATTGGAATACGTTCTTGCTGTACAACATGAGTACATCGAAGAGCTAATGAGGTACGCGGCCCATGGAATCCACCTTCGATCACCTTCTGAACATCGTACAGGATATGGGACACTTATAAGGATGAGTTCGCGCGTACACGCCGTCGGGAGCTCAACATCGTTGAGTGAACGTTCGTCGCACTGTAGGTTTACTTCAACCAGGGCTTTCTCTCCTAGATGCTCTCGCGGACGGAAGGTTATGTACTTATAGACAGTGGAGGATGTATGGAATTGTAAGATTGCTGGGCGAATATACGCGCTATACTTGAGTATGAAGGTCTGATACGACGGATTAGGGTAAGATCCAGCAGAGGCTGCAGAGCAATTATAGTACATGGGGGTGTATGTTAAGGCTCTAAAGAGGTAGGTTGTTCGAGATCTAGAATCCATTTCGGCCATCGAAGAAAAGGCTTTTCAGAGCAGAACTCTTCCAATTTACCGTCTCTGATGAGAGCTCCCCTTTTCTCCCAGAAAGCCCGCACGCAATCCCTGACGCGCTTGATCTTGTCGTCCTTGTTCCCCGTGCTGATGAGTGGACGGGAGGGAGAGTAACGCAGTTTGTCGTGCCATCTCAGTTCGGCCTCGCAACTGGCAACAGTTGGGGAAGAGTATGGGAAACGATATTTAGCTGAACCTGCGGCCCACGCGTTCCAGTAGCCGATGTCTAGGTTGGGCCGAAATTCTTTCGCCTTGGGAGCGTCGCTTCCTGCCTGAACCGGTCGCGCAGTAGGTGTTGGAGCTGCTTGGGATATGCTGGCACCGCCCATACTCGGTGGGGTGCTGAGGAGCATGCTGAGTAGACCGTGAGGGGCATGTTGCACGGCTGGGCCGGCGGTGGGCGGTTTGGCTGCGCAAATGCCCGCAGGTGGCGGAAGACGGTTCTCAACCGGGCCAGCGTCCGAACCGCCTGTTTTTTCACCACCAGCCTTGTCCATACCCTTGTTATCGTTTGGCGCAGAGGTCGGAGGCTTGTCCTTGCCCTCTTCCCTCGTAACACTATTGCCACTAACTCGTTCTGAGATGACGCCAGCCCCGAGACCCTTGGAGCAACCTGCAGCGCCGTCGTGACCGTTCTCTGCACGAGGTGGAAGATGCCCATCTACACCACCTCCCTCTGCCTCTGTGCCGTTCCTCGGCGGTTGCAGCGCATTGCCACCTTCCTCATCACTCTCCTCGTCATCTTCCTCATCTTCCTCCGCTCCACTGCCTTCGTCTGAGCCGAGCGCCTCGCGTTCCTGTCTCAAGCGCGCGAGGTAGGGGACGACCTCATCGCCACTCATAATCTCGTCCGAGTCCCAATCGCTGCCGGGCTCATCCAAGTCGATATCCTCCTCCTCCGCACTATCGATCTCCGATGAGTAGTCCCACGCGCAGTCGTGCAGCACTACTTCCGGAGCGTGCCGCTCGTAAATCTCGCCGTCAGAGTAGGATGAATCAACGTCCATTCCCTCGTCCTCCGGCTCCGACTCGTCTTCGTAGTCGTTAACGAAAGTACTTGCAGGAAGCGTACGTGGATCAATGTTGAGGCCATCCTCGGAAAACTCGTCGCCTTCATTATCGTAGTCCGCACTGTCAGTGCTAACTGAACTTTCATACACATCGTATGCGCCGACAATCGGCCGTGTTACCCAAACGCGTCGACGGCGGCGCATCCCTTGATGTGTCAGAACTGTCTCCCATCCACCGTGTCCGTAGATATTGGTATGCTGGAACGTCGTGGCTTCTTCCACGAGCTCCGTTATGAACACCGAGCCATCCTTGTCGCCTGACTCCAAGCATATGCGCCTGAAGACCACAGGTTAACACTGTAAGTTCGCGCGGTAGCAAACAGGATAGGATAATGCGCTTACCGACCGAGGCAGAGTTGCCAGCGATCTCCCTCCTTGACAAGCTCTCCTGTAAAGTCCTCGAAAAGGTCCCCGTCGGCATATGCTATAATGCCGCTGTCGGGATGAAACCGCAGATCGTAGCGCACGCACATTTCGCGCGTGGCGCCTCGGGAGAGTAAGGCGTGGTACATCTCCTTGCGCGTGATGTAGGCCAGAGGCTCATGCTCAGCGGTGGCAGGGTCGATGTCGCGAAGCGGCGTATCTCCACGAGGAACAGTTTGTCGGTCAGGATGAAGCATGTCGTCCTGAGTCGAGGTCGAAGGATTTACGACGAAGTCTTCCACTTCTCCTTCCTTCCATGTCCACCTTCAGCAACGTCTGACAAACATCGCGACAAACTCACGTCATAGTCGTTATGCTCTAGACCGCAGCCCTGACAGAACCCGTCAACTACCTCCCAGACGCATTCTGTGCAACGTGCTATGCCTTCCGCAATGATAGGGTCGGGGAACAAGATGTTCTCAACGGCGTCTTCATCCTCATCCATGACTTCGATATCAGAAGACGAGGTCGACTGTGCTCTAGTTTAAATGATAATATACATATATAGGTCGTATGGTGCAACGCACCGGGACCAGAGGGGGCATATCACACCAGTGCACTGTGCTGGGGGGAGAAAGAGAGCGTCGAGACCGCGGCGCGGTGACGACGCGTCGTGTCACGGTGCGTGACTGCATTCAAAATCTGTCTTCGGTCAGCCGTACAGTGCACTGGCTGCAGTTATGTTAGGCGAACAACATGAGTAGAAGGCAACGGGATCACAGCTCACGTAAGAAAGCAGCGATGTCCGAACCGGCCTCCATCGTGCATACGCGGGATGCAAATGAGCCGTACTAAGTAGTGCTGTACTACTTACAATGAGTAAGTGTCTACTCCTACCCTTGTTCAGCGATGTACAGCGGCATCAACTGACTTCATACCAAGAGAAAAGTCTAAGAGAATAATATGTGATTTTGTGCATAAATTGTACGCTTTCATAGTCTAAAGCTTCGCTCGATTCTTGTTGTATACCGTCACTTCGTGCCGGTATGGTATCAATTGCCCCACGCGTAGACCTCAGCAACTCCGAGCAGCCCCGGTATCCTCACTCCTCCGGATCATTTGGGTCTCCTAGCTCCAAATCCACTTCTGAGTCATCAGAACTGCTGTAGCCTTGGAAGAATGCATCAGAGTCCCACGCAGCGTCTCGGAGCACCATCTCTGAGGCTTCGCCGGCTTCAGACGCGGAACTTTGAGAGCAGGTACCCGCATCATCATCTTCGGAGTCCGTCTCGTCTTCATACTCGTTGATGAAGAGTGTAGCAGGCGGTGCATAAGGATCAATGTCAAGCTCGTCCACAGAAACTGCATCTTCTCCCGCGTGTGCAAGTTCGTCAGCAACCTCGCTTGCTCCATCGCTGCCGCTGTCAGACAGAACATCTTGAGATGCTAACGTTAGACGCGTTACCCAAACGCGCCTTTTCTTACGTCCTTGGCGAGTCAAGACGGTCTGCCACGCGCCGTGCTCTGTAGTGACGGCGTTTGGAAAGAGGCACGATTCCTCAATAAGACCTCTCATGAAGTCTTCGCCGTCGAAGTCGTCCGGATCCAACTGGATACGCCTAACTCATGAATGACAGAAGTAAGCGAGATGAGCTATCGTCATGACCCATACAGTACATACCTGCCCAAACAGATCTGCCAAAGGTCGCCTCCTTCCATAAGATCTCCGGTGAACGTCTCAAAGAGATCGTCGTCCGCCCATGCAATGATTCCCAGCTCATGATAGAATCTCAGTTTATACCGTTCACACATGAACACCGTCGCCCCGCGAGAGAGTCAGTTGTAATACATCTCCTTGCGCCGTGCATACTCAGCGGGCACGATGATAGCAGCGGGGTCTATCTCGGCTAAAGGCGTACTCCCACGCGGAAAAGTGTGGCGGTCGACATGAAGAATATCGTCGTAAGTAGTCGGTGTTGTATCTGGATAAGCAGGGTCGTCTCCCTGCGCGACCGCATAAGTATATAGCAATGATAGGTGCGTGCAGGACGCAAACCCACGTCGTACTCGTTGTGCTCTAACCCGCAGCTCTGACAGAAGCAGTCAACAATCTCCCAAGCGCATTCTACGCAGCGTAATGCATCGACAGAGACGATGGGATCTGGAAGTAGCGTGTCGTCCACTGCGTCCTCGTCCTCGTCCACGTCCTCATCCTCTTCGCTGGAAGATCCAGAGATGTCTAGCTCATTCGAAATATCTGTCTTTTTCAGTTCTCCAACAGAAGCTTGACAGGTGTTGCTTCTCTGCTGCTGACAGGCAGTTAACACACCGTTCATGATGGACACCTTACATACACGAACCTGATCCAACCCAGCTGCAACGGACTCTTCCAAAGCAACTTTTCCCACAAGGTCCTGCAGCTACATAAGATGCTGGATCAGGATGATGAGCCCACGTATCCATGCAAGGCTCGACGCACCTGTTGCATCTGAACATCCGTGATCTTGCCCTCCTTCGCAAGGTTGGGAAGTTCACGCCAGTGCTCCAAGATAATCTTTGCCATACGCTCAAGAGGTAGAAACACTTCATTTTCACTAGATAAGGCCGTAAGCGCAGACGATGGGGTGGTCATGGTGGTAGTGTGTGGCAGACTCGCTCCACCGCGACGCGCCTTGACTTGTTCAAGTTGCACGTAAGCGCGCCTTTGTGGCGCCGAAGTTCGCGCCGATATATCCGTCACACAAGCAATGCCATCACATGCCGTAGCCTCTATAGCAAGAACAAAAATAAATGTTGAACAATATCTAGATGAAGGCGCTGAGAGAGCAACTTGTTTTATACATGCGTGCAGAGGAAAAAGTAGACACCCCACAATAATATTCCTTCGAACCGGGATCGAACCAGTGACCTCGGGATGTACAGGTATCCATTACAGTCCCACGCTCTTCCAACTGAGCTATCGAAGGTTGTGATTATTCGCGTTAAAGTGGTATTGGACCGTTGACCTATAAGCGAGAGCCCTGCGTGCCATTTTAACTGCTATTATGCATACTCGGCAATCGTCACATTTATCTTTCAAAGCAGTCATTGTCTAGGCATTCCTTCTGTACAGCAACCCAGACCCGACTTCATTTCTCTAAGCGTGCCTGCATATCATCCTCCACGCTAGCCAGAAACGCATCTGTACCAAGTACAGGTGCCCAACCCAGCCTACGCCCGCGCTCGCTCCTGCACAGCACGTTCATCCCATTCAGGCGGGCAATCTAAACGTTGTGGCACATGTGTGAGTCCAAGCAAATGAGGAATACAGCGATCACTCACCATGTCACCCATCGGGCCCAGTTGCGCGACTTCCTCCTGCGTGAGAGCTTGCGATTCTGCCGAGCTGCTTTTGCCTGCAGATTTCAATACTCGCGCGCGGACCTCAGCGGCATCCAGCTGCGCGAAAGCACCGTTCTCGGCAAAGTATGTGCCCTCACTGCCACTGGGAAAACTCGAGTCGGCGAGCGCAGCATCAAGCACGCGCTTGTAAAGGTCGGCCTCTAAGAATAATAGGCATGAGTGGCTGAAGCGGTCAAACATTAAGTGCACAATACGCACGCTCATGTACTTCGACGTGCGCCCACTTATTTAACCCACGACCTACGACTGCGCTTTGCCCGCGCGCGATGCTCAGCATTGCCAGGCCTTCGAGCGCCGGAGAGAGCACCTTCGACACGCCCGCATCGACGAGGGCACCGCGTCGTACACCCCAAACGCACGGAGGGTAGATGATGTACGAGCGCACGTAGCCACCTTCGTCGGAGGCCCGGCGAATGGTAGCCTCGACGACATCGTGTATGTGCTGAGGGGATAGATCTGCTAGCGTCGGGACCTCTGTAGCGTTAACGGGACTCTCTTCACTAGACGCGGGCTGGTTGCCGGAGTACCGCGTCATCGCTTCGACGTCTGTATCGACGAAAACTTGCCCTGCCCTGGGCTCGCCTCCCGCGTCCTCGCCGGCTATGACTGCAACCCCGGACTGACATGCATATATGAGCGAATGCGCTCTGCTCTGTGGTGAGGCTCTCACTGTATGGATGAAGATCGGCTTCGTCGCAGACTCCTCAAATCTGACCTTCGCCCCGGCCAAGAGCGCCTTGATGGTTGGGAGCATCCACACCGACGCCTAAGTTATGTTGAACGATGAGCTATATCCCATGAAGAAGGAATGCACGACCAACAGTGTTGATGACGACGTCCGCCTTGAAAGCCTCCTCAGTTAGGAGATTGAGATCCACTAAGCTGCCGGCGACAGTGCGCACGCCGAAGTTCTCCGTGAGGATCTTCGCTTTCGCTGGGTCGCGGACAAGCGCTGTTATCTCAAACCGCGAGTCTTGCAATAACAGCTCGAGTACTGAGCCTCCAATGTAACCTGTGCTGGATTATCAGTGCTTGCATTCGTGAAGAAAAGACATATCTACCGGTAGGACCGAGGAAGAACACGGTAAGCTTGTTCGACATGTTGAGCGGCTGTGCGAAGGTAGAAGACTTGTGACGTTCATTGCTCCCACTGTCAGCTTTTATGCGAGGGACAAGGACCGCCTACATGATGGTAGGTTAGGCTTGCAATACAAATGACGACCCAGCTTCAGTCAAAATGTGCGGTAAACCCGTATCACCCGACGGAGAAGCCGTGTTCTCAGTCGTGCACAACACGCGAACACGGGAAAAGAGCCTACGCGTGCGCGGCCCTGCCCAAGTCCGAGAATCATTGGGACTCACAACATCCCACAGGAAAGCACCCGTCATAAAGAAGATGCCGACTGACGGCGGTGCAAGGACATCATGTATTCAAGTGTACGCTCGACAAAATGCAGTGGACAGAGTCCGACTGCGATGCCAGTGCGTTGCCAATCAGTATTACAACTTCTCGAATTGCGCCTGCATATCCAAACGCTCAGCAGGCGCTCGCGATTTGCGTAACTTCGCGAGCAACCTTTGGTCAACAGTCAAAGCTGCGCCGTCTTGCAACGGCCCCTTCTCACACAGGACCAGGTGAATCCTTGACTCCTCGAGCTCCAGATTCTCTACCTCTTCTGTCTGTTTCGCCTCGCCAAACTTTGTATCCAGCGCACCCGACGCCTTTTGCCGCCCTAGATATTCCCCCACACCCGTCAACTCAGGGCACTTAATTGGCTCCCCGGATCTTTCTTCGCAATCTCAAGCTCGCGGTGCGCGCCCTCGCTTCTCAGTAAGACAGGCAGCAGAGAGTTGAGTTCTACCGCTTCAAACGCGACGCCCACCGCAAGTGTCTTCGGGTCTAGTACCGTTTAGCGGAATAGGTGCCAGCTCAAGAGAACATGCGTAGACGGGCGAGCGCGAAGGCAAATGCGAGTCTGCGGGAGAGGGAGTAGAAGGCAAGGTAGAAGAGAGCACTTCTTGTACGAGTAGCGATGCGTGAATTGGAGCTTATTACGCTGGTCCTAGTTTCGCGATACTGGCAGCTTGCAGTTCTCTCGCGCTCGTCGGAGTCGTCCTCAAGCTCGCATCGACTTCAGCTGCGCTCAACGGCCCGACGGCTCCGCCCGGCCGACATAAATTACGACAACCCGCGACTGAGCCGGACGCAACTTGGCTGCAACCCTCATTCTCCCCATCGACCGAACCAGTAATATCCCTATCTCGGCATTGGTGGTCGCAATGACTCGGAACAGAACGCTGTCCCAATCGCTACGATCTAAGAGCATCAGGTGGCCAACATCCGCGGGTACGCAAGATACGTGTAGCCGCTATGACAGTATAAACGGTGGATCAATACCGTCAACATAACGAGAAATCCGTATCGGGATAGTCAGCTGGGACCGGACAGGTAGCGCCTCGCGCTGTCTGACCACGTCTAGAGCCGCCAGGTTGTCGTCTGTCATCGGGAAAAGCTAATACCACTATGTCTGTTTGGGGTGTACAGCTTGCTTTGTATACGACACCCATGTTGAACATCTGAACTGGATGGGCTGCCTGCTAGCGCTGATGGTACACATGCTGATATCCTGACAGTTTGAAGCTTGGATCTTGGAGATGTGGCGCGTAAAGCGTAAAGCCTGCTCAAAATCATCTACTCTTTTCTCTCCAATATGCCCCCGCCTTATTCTAGTAGCGCTTTCTCGCGCTCGTCGTCTTCAAGGCACGGCGTATCCTCGGCGATGTTCCAAACGGGATTCTTCAAGGTCCTGTGACGGAGAGGTTGATTTTCACTCCGAGCCTCAAGCTCTCTACCGCTCGATCTCGATGATGATGTGCGCACTCATAGACTCGTTACGGATCCACCATGCGCAGCTGCAGGCCGCTGAGCTCGCGCTTAAAAGGTTGACTTTGCGCTTTCCCCGCATGTTTACCCCGCAGGATGCGCTCCCCTCTCCTCCTCATAGCTCTCGCCGGCATCCGCGGACTTGCTGCCGAGTCCGACTCATCGGCTCCTACATCGTCGGCAGCCACTGCGACAGCCACAGGACGCAGTAGCGTCGCGTCTTCGGCTGCGTCAACCACCTCCGCAGCGACCACTACAGCGACCTTCTCCGGCTCAGGGAACGGAACCGCATCTGCGCTTCCTACCGCTTCAGGGAACGCGACCGTATCTGGGTCGTACGAGCCCTTCCCGACGCCATCTTCTGAGCCAGCTATTCCGGGCGTATACCCCGCTACGGACCCCAAGTCGCCGCCACCCGTCGCAAGTCCTTTTGTCGTACCCGATTTTGCACCGGCATGGGCGAAAGCACATAAGAAGGCCGCGGCTCTTGTAAGTGCATTCATACCCGCTCTCGAACGTTTTCCTATAGAGAATGCTGACTTTGCTTCGTGATGGTAGGTCGCGCAGATGACACTGGAGCAAAAGGTCAACGTCACGACTGGTGTTGGTTGGCAGAACGGGCGCTGCGTCGGCAACACGCCGGCTATCGAGGAGTTGGAGTATCCTGGCCTCTGTTTGCAAGATGCCCCGGTCGGGATCCGTGGTGCTGACTTCGCCACCGCGTTTCCTGCGGGTATCAATGCGGCCACGACGTGCGTTCACCTTTGTGCCGCCCGTTTTGCCTTCGAGTCTCATGTTCATCTACAGGTGGTCACGTTCGCTCATCCGTGCGCGGGGTCTCGCAATGGGACAAGAATTTGTCGGCAAGGGCGTGAACGTTGCCCTCAGTCCCATGATGAACCTCGGACGCGACGCTCAAGGTGGTCGCAACTGGGAAGGCTTTGGAGCGGTGAGTTCGTTTGCTCTTGTAAAATACTACGGAATGCTCATGGTTCTATCAGGATCCATACCTGAGTGGTGAGGCGGCATATGAGACAATCTTGGGCTTGCAGCAAAGCGGAGTACAGGCCTGTGCGAAGCACTACGTCCTGAAGTACGTTGCGCCGGGTTTTATGTCTGCGTATGCGTGTGAACTGACTGGCTTTGTAGCGAGCAAGAGAACCAGCGCATGGAGGAGACCTCGAACGCGGATGACCGCACCTTACACGAGCTATATGCGCTGCCTTTCTTGCGCTCTGTCATGGCTGGTGTTGCGAGCGTCATGTGCTCCTACAACGCAGCAAACGGGACCTACGCGTGTGAGAACGACCGCACGCTCAATCAAATCCTCAAAGAAGAATATGGCTTCCAGGTTAGTTCATGCCCTGCTCTTCTGCGAACTCCACTCCTCACGATAAAATAGGGTTATGCTATGAGTGACTGGTATGCTACGCACTCTACGGCACCCTCAGTAAACGCTGGCCTCGATATGACCATGCCGGGAGATATAGGCCTGGTTAACGACACCATCTCAACATACTTCGGCGCCAACCTCACAGCTGCTGTCGATTCTGGAGAGGTCCCGGAGGGTCGTCTCGACGACATGGCGAAGCGCATCATTGCGGCTTGGTATCTTTTAGGTCAGGACAACGGCTTCCCCGCAGTGAATTTCAGTGCGTACCGTCGAATTCATTCATCGCTTGTGACTGATGACCGTTCATCCAAGACACGTTCGATCCCCTCGATGATGAGACAAACGAGCATATCGACGTTCAAGATGATCACGATAAGCTTGTGCGCGAGATTGGCGGTGCGAGTATCGTTCTTCTCAAGAACACGAATGGCACGCTGCCGCTGAACAAGCCGCGCACGCTCGCTGTTATCGGTATGCCTCTTCTTGGTCACCCATATAGGCTCTATTTAACTCAAGTCCTCTCCAGGTTCCGACGCACGTCCTGGCATCACCGGTCCGAATGAGTTCACCGACCTTGCTGGTGTTGACGGTATCCTCGCCATAGGCTGGGGCTCCGGTAGTGGGAACATGACATACCTCATCTCGCCATACGAGGCGTTACAGGCACGCGCCCGCAAGGACCGCACGACATTCTCTTGGAGCTTCGACGACTACAACTACCTCAACGCCCAAGTCATCGCGAACAAGAAGGACGCCGCGATCGTATTTATCCAGAGCGACTCGGGTGAAGGCTATATCACCGTTGAGGGCAATCCGGGCGACCGGTTCGTCCATCCTTCTATCCGACGAGTATACTTCCCTGATGCGTATTTATCTGCAGGAATAACTTGACAGCTTGGCACAACGGTGACGATCTTGTCCAGGCCGTAGCATCCGTTAACCCCAATACTATCGTCGTCGTGCACTCCGTCGGTCCTCTCATCATCGAGCCGTGGGTTGAGAACCCGAACGTGACTGCCATCCTCTGGGCGGGTGTGTCTGGCCCTGAGACTGGCAACGCCGTCACCGACGTACTCTATGGCGCGGTCAACCCCAGCGGACATCTCCCGTATACCATCGCCAAGAGCCCAAGCGACTACCCTGCGCAGATCGTGGAGGGTAACACCTTCTTGACCGTTGATTACCCCGAGGGTCTGTTCATCGACTACCGTCACTTTGATCAGGTACGCTGCTCACTCTTGCCTCTACTCACCTGTGTGATGCTGACAGATGTCCCAGGCTGATATCGAGCCGCGCTTTGAGTTCGGCTTCGGATTGTCGTTTACGAACTTCAGCTACTCGGGCCTCAAAGTCTCGAAGGTCGATGGCGGCGAGGACTCGGACTCCAAGGAAGAGGCTGCTTGGGCGGCGGGCGAGCCGGGCCCCCTTGTGGATGGGCGGAGCGCTGCGTTATGGCTTCACCGTCCCTTCATCAACGTGAGCTTCAAGGTGACGAACACGGGCGACGTGAAGGGTACCGAGGTGCGTTGCTTTGCACGATGACTACGCCGCGTCGGCTGAGACTTACGCATCCCTAGATCCCGCAGTTGTACCTCCACCATGAGACCTCTGCAAACGAACCACCGAGCATCCTCAAAGGCTTCTCGGACGTCTCGCTTGCTCCTGACGAAAGCAAGACCGTGAAGTTGCAACTCAACCGGTTCGACTTGTCCGTGTGGGACCCTGTTGGCCAGAGCTGGGTGCGCCCTAGTGCAGACTCGACCTGGGGTCTCAGCATCGGCGCCAGTTCGCGCGACTTCAGGTTGAACGGTACGATTAGCATCTGACGGTCGGGATAGAGTCGCGTACGAATGTCATCTTCACGAATGTTTTGTTCATGCCACCTCAAATATACCATCAGATTACAGCTTGTAGATGACGCGCATTGTCTGTATTACAGTAGCCACAGCAAAGGTCTTCTGCATGCCGTTTACCTCAATCCCAATCGCTCGGCTTGAACTTGTGCAACAGAACTCAGGCGCAGTGATGTACTAGTACACGATTGGTCACTATTACAACTTCTCGAACTGCGCCTGCATCCAAACGCGGTACATCTTGAGCTGGCGCTTGCGGTTAACGAGTAATCGCCGGTCAACACCAAGCTGCGTCGCCTTGAACAGCCCCTTCCCAGCCGCCGCGCCATCGTTCTCAAGCAGAACCGGATGAATCTGCGGTTCCTCCAACTCCGGTTCCTCCCGGTTCTCTCCCTCTGCAACCTTCGATGCCTCGCCAGCATTCGTATCGAGCGTACCCGACGCCGTTCGCCGCCCAAGATTATCCTTTACGCCCGTCAACTCAGCGTACTTCCTCGCCATGTCTTCGGCATGCTTATTCGCCTCCTCTACATTCTTTTCTGCAGCCTGTAGCTCCCGTTGAGCATCCTCCACGCTCACTGTGAGTCCTGGAACCGGCGCCGCACTCTCTGATGCGCTTTGTTCGAGCGTAGGTCCAGCCGGGGCAGGCGCAGGCACAAGCGTGTCTGGTGGATCAGTCCGTCCCGGAGGTGGTGGTACGCGAGGACCAGGTTTAGCTTCCTTTGGGAGTTCCGGAGAAATGGGGGCGGGCGAATGACGCTCGGGATGATGCGCTGGTAGTGGCGGGTTCACTTCGGCCGCTTCAAATGCGGCGACGCCTGCTGCGAGCGTTTTTGGGTCCAGCGCTGTTGCAAGCGCCATTGTGAGCGGAATAGGCGCGGGCTCGAGCGTGACGTCCCTTCCATCAGCAGGACTCGGCGAGCTCCGTCTACTGTAGTCCGCACCAAGAGCCTCTCCCAATCGTCCCAACATGCGGCCCAAAATCCCATCCACACCACAGCCTCCTGCTTCCGAATCTTCACCCAACTGGCACGCTTATTAGAGAGTTTTGAAACCAACGTATGAAGCGGGACCCACCGCCGCCCCAACGCTCCACCGTCGCTTTGATGGCGGGCGCTGAAGCCTTTCCGACATCGCGGCCGTGTTCGGCAGCGTTCGGCAGGCTCGGCGAGGCTCGGCGCGAGCACGGTCAGATGATTTGATTTTCGGGTTGAGCTGGCATTGGCGGGCGTTCGAGTGCCCATGTCTTCCCCGTACCTCCATGTAGACTTATGATATGCCTTCACAAATACAACAACGACTTCTTCTTGCTCTACACTCCTCTCTCAATGCTTTATTACTAGTGCTCTGGCAAGTGTCAGCTGTTCAAGGGCTTGACGGTGTCGAGCCCATCCTCCTACGCCTTACCTCGAGTCGTATACTCCCATTCGCGTTGCGTGAGCGCTCGCTCAGGTTCCAAAGGCGGCTACGCCTTCGAAGGAGGCCAAAGATAGGAGGAAGGAAACTTACGAAGGACTGGTTGGAGACCTGGTCTGATGAGGACTGTCGTCACGACTTTAAGTGCGTGTCAACTCTTTCCTCGCGTGTTACCTTACTGATCCTCCGCTAGTTTTACATTCCGTGAACTCACGCGTCTTGTCGCCGCCCTGCGCATTCCCGACCCCTTCCGAACTCGTAGCGGTTACCGCTTCTCCGCCTTCGAGGCACTCTGCATCCTTCTATACCGCTTTCGGCATTCCTGCGATATACACGACCTCGTCAAGCACTTTGGACGTTCAGCGGGTGCCTTCTCCGAGGTTATTAACGATCTCACGCTTTTCCTCGACCATCGCTGGCATCCCCTGCTGGATTTCGACACCGCGGGCGTGTTCAGCATCAATAACATCTTCCGTTATGTCGACGCTATCGCCCGAGCCGGCGCTCCCCTCCCACGTATCTGGGCCCTTCTCGATTGCACCATCCGCGCGCTCTGCCGCCCTTCGATCTGGGCCGATCTTTTCTACACCGGGTATAAAAAGATATTCGCCCTGAAGTTCCAATCCTTAGTCGTCCCGAATGGGCTCATCGGGCATCTCTACGGGCCGGAATCCGCCCGTAGAAACGATAACTTCCTGCTGCACAAGAGCGCGCTTCTTGATCGCTGTCGCGAGCATGCGTGGGAGACAGGTGCAGATGGACAGCCTGAGCACTTCATGGTATATGGGGATCCTGCATACGGACTGAATACGGTGCTTATGTCTCCATACTCTCGCGCGGGAAAGCTTCCCGAGCCCGAGCAGAGGTTTAATACGGCCATGTCTCGTATTCGTATCAAAGTAGAGCATGGATTCCATCTGATCGTCGCTCTGTGGCCCTTCCTTGACACCCGTAGCAAACAACGACTTCTTCTTTCCCCTGTTGGCAGTACTTATCGAGTTGGTGCCTTACTTACAAATGCTCATGCGTGCCTCTACGGTAATCAGATATCTACATCGTTCGGCCTTCGTCCTCCTAGCCTCGAGGACTACTTTCATAGTACTTAATCCCACTTAGTTTTAGATCAAAAAGAGTGTGATTGTAGAGAGTGACGATGGTGAGTAACAGAAGACATGCACACGGAATATGAAAGTATGAAGGCAGTATAAACATCATCTACTCCTCTCCCTCCTCGTCCATAGCCACATCCTCGTCAAAGTCGTCGTCCATGACCACGTCGTCCTCGTCGACAGAGATAGGGCTCGAGCCCGATCCAGACGCGCTTGATGGCTGTTCGGCGGATGGAAGTTCGTCGGAAGCCGGCGGCGGCGGTGCAAGGCGTTCGAGACTCAGGGCAACAGATTGAGCGATCTGACCCAGAGTTGGCAGCAGATCCGCGGTGATCTGGACCTGGCGCGAGGCCGTCTCAGCTGCGATGCGCTGAGCTTGTGCGAGGCTCTCGGTCTGCCGTTCTTGAGCAGCTTGTCCCTGCCGAACGAGGTCGATGAAGGGGTCAGTGTCGGTGTCGTCAATCTTGCGGCGCTTGTGCTGCTGGCGGGTGGGTGTATCGGGAAGGGCGCGCTTGAGAGTGTCCGGCGACGGGTCCTCCGGTGCCTTGCCCTTTCCGGACAGACGAGCTTCTTGATCGTCGTCAGCGTCGCGCAGACGCGAAGACGCGGAACCGCGCCCACGCGTGCCGGTAGCCTCTTGACGAAGGAGCTCAGCTTGACGCCGCTCGTGGTCGATTTTCTACATCATAGTTAGCTTATATAGATGGATATGAAGTAAATACTGCATACCTGTTTGCGCTGACCCTTTTGCTCGTCCGTGAGAGCCTTGGCCTCCGCGCGGTCGTGCAGGATACCCTCGAGAAGCGCGGGGAGCGTAGCGCGCTCAGAGGAACGAAGGCAGCGCTCGACAGCCACGGCCTTGGAGGATCCATTGTCCTAAAAAAGGATTAATCACGACCCTATTTGCTGACAGCGTGAGACGTACCTTGTGCCAAGCGAATAGCTCGAGAGTCTTCTTGCGAACACTGTTGACCGAACGATGAAGGTAAGCCGCAATCTCCTCCCATCGTGCCGCCGTTTGACTCGGTGGCATGCTGAAGGGGGAGGCTTCGTGGATCAAGCGGACAAGAGTGCCGAGGTCGACGCTGGCGTAAGCGCGGGAACGGTTGTTGATGACCGGGCCGGAAGGGGAAGCACCGCGCGGGACCGATGCTGGAGGGACGGGCGCAGACGGGGCTGGGTGCGAGCGCGCGGGTTGCTGTTCGACCTTTCGAGCAAAATCGTCGTTAAGTAAGTCCAGTACATAGATAGGGAACCACTCGTCCACCTCATTGAAAACGGCGTGAGCCTCTTGACCGTCGGGTGCGAGAGCAGGTCCATCGAGGGCAGCGCGTACCTCATCGCGAGCGCGTTGGCGCTCCCATTGGCCGAGATTGGCGGGAGTGCCGCGCTGAGGCGGTTGAACATGTTGCTGGGCGAGCTGCTGAGCGAGATGATCCTGCTCGCGGCGCATCTGAGCGGTAGGGGTAGGAGCCGAGGGGCGGGCAGCAGCGCGGGCATGTTGGAAGGCCTGGTAGAGTGCCGGCGGGACGACAGAGGGCGGGGCAGGTGGCCAGGAGACGGGTGTCGGGGTGTGTGCGAAAGCGTGTTCCTAGAATATCATGTTTAGAAGTAGATCGATATAAAAATGTAGATTTACACACCGCAGGCTCATCGGCGAGGGAATCGTCGAGAGCGGCCTCGGGATCGAGGGCGAGCTCGTCGAGCTCAGCGGGGGAGAGGTCCTCAGGGTCGGGAGGACGAGAGTGGGTGTTGTAGTTGTTTCGAGTCATGTTTGTGTGCAGTCGATAATGAGTTCAGAAATATGAGCGATGCTGGAGAGACATCGAAGACCGTGCAGAGCATTTATAGCCTCTGTGCTCGTAGCCCTCGCGCCATACACGTTTTCAGTACAGGTAATAGAGTGCATGCATCAAGCGTGTATTTCATCGCCTTCAGGGTATATACATGAGGTATCACAGAACTAGGGGACAGATGGTCGTGGTTGCAGCAAGGTAAGAAGCCAGACGCAGGCCTGCGGGCAGCTCGAGAGCGCGTCAGGTGCGTGGACCGAGCATTGGGCCGCGCATGCTCCTCGCGTGCTCTCTGCGTGCTGCCTCCTGCGGCCTTTTTTCCCCGAGCTCCACTTCGGACTGCGTTCGGCCCCACAACTGCTGTAAGAAGCCGCTTCATACGTTGAATTCAAAACTCTCTATTGACCGCCGCCTCTCGTTACTGAACATCCCTAGCCTTCGGTCTCGCTAGGTGCGCCTCGTATTCGATCGCATTTGACGGCTTCAAAGGCTTGGGGCGTCAAGAGCTCTGCGGCGACAACGCGCGGATGTGGATGTGCCAGAGGACTGCGAGGGGGCTACGGGAGCAACTGTCTCGTGCGGGAGGTTGCCTATCGAGCGAGTACACGTCCGAGATTGACTGAGAGTCCATTCCGGCAAGATGCGGGTCACTCGCGACGGGCTTTGGTGGCGTAAAGCACCTTGCCCTTGTTCTTTCTTTCATTCATTTCTTTCTTTCTTGGATGTGAGCTCGAGATGATCCCGCCCGCCGTCCCCCGTGAGTTTAGGGAGACAGGACAGAAGGCGAAGGATCTCCTTCTGCAGCGTCAATAGACGCTGTAAGGAGGGCGGAGCCCGGAACGGCCGCGCCGAGTCGCGGTCACATGAGACACACGCTGGACGCGTCGCCGAGCCTGCGCGGAAAGCGCGTGAGGCTGGCGCAAAGCCGTACGGGCCGCGAGCTGCTACGCGCGAGCATGCCTCCATGCGGCAAACCGGGCCAAAGGCCCGGAGCCCGGAGAGCACCCCAAACCACACACAGCCACGACGGGCGAAGAACGGGAGAGAAACCCACCACGAACGAAAGTCTGCCGTGAGCATGAACATACCGAGCGTAACGAGATCGACTGCCGGTTCTCGTCAACGCGGGCCACGGGGCGGCGGAAGGCATCGCGCAGACAGAACCGCAGTCGTATCAAACCATAAGAGTACTTACCACCTACCGATGCCAACGCAAAGCGCCAGAATTGATCAGTGCGCGTCGTGAGCGACTTGTCTTGATACGCGGCGGGTTAGGCACGACGTAGAAATGTGCGGCGGTTAAGCACAACACAGAATGTGCCGTTTGTCGGGCACAGCGGAAAATGCGCGGCTTGTTAGGCGCAACGCAGAATTACTCGGCGGGTTAGGCACGAAGTAAAAGAATTACGCGGCTTGTTAGGCACGACGTAAGAATGTGCGGCTTGTTAGGCACGACACAAAATGTGCGGCTTGTTAGGCACGACACAAGAATTACGCGGCTTGTTAGGCACGACGTAAGAATGCGCGGCGCGAAGCCAGACGCAGTACGTATAAACACTTACTAGCAGATGAGGCCGGCGTGATGGTGAAGTCCTGGTCGTTGTGTACGGACGCGTTGGGCGCGAGGTCTTGAACGCGACTAGCGCGATTTTCGGGCCACCAGGGCAACACTACTAGAGTGACGCTACAAGAGCGATTTTCGGGCCACCAGGGCAGCGCTACTAGAGCGACGCGACTAGCGCGATTTCGGGCCACCAGGGCAGCGCTACCAGAGCGACGCGACTAGCGCGATTTTCGGCGCCACACGAGCGACGCTACCAGAGCGATTTTCGGGCCACCAGGGCAGCACTACTAGAGTGACGCGACTAGCGCGATTTTTCGGGCCACCAGGGCAACTGTAGATGCATAATGCAGCATATATTGTAAGCAGTACAAGCAATACAACACTCTAGGGCTCTTCAAGATAACGATACCGTCCCTCGTATCCTCACAGTACACCTAACCTCCTTCACGCTTTGCCTCTGCATTCTCCTCCTTCTGCTTCCCTGGTCCTAACGCGACTGGTCGCGGTTATCGCGGCGGCTTGAGGTGATGCGCGCGTCGTGTTTGGCGGGCCTCGAGGTGTTCCCCCACGCGTGAAAAACGCCAAATCTTCGGCACGAAGTGACCCAAGCCTCATACTACCCAGAAAGCCGAGAGAGAGAGAGAGGGAAAAGAAAAGACCGCGCGCGTAAGGCGAGAGCGGGTCGTGGTCGCGGAAAGAGAAGCGCACGGAGATTGCCGAGACGCGCGCGGCATACTTGAACCTCGGGCTTGGGCGCTTTCCCCCACGGCCCTTTGCTCGTTTCATCTTGCCTCCGCGCAGTGCGCGACTCGTTCCTCGCCTCGCCCTGCGCTACAGAGTGGTCGTGGACGTCAGAGTCGAAGGCAGACGCGCGAACATCTCGCGCTCTCACCGCCACCACCACCCTCCACCACCTAGCCTGCACGCACTGTCCTCTTTCGCCCGCAGACATCGATGAACGCGGCCTCACCTTAAGGTGCTCGGTGCGGACGCATAGCAGCGATACCGACATCACACTTGAATGATACACGACCACAGGTGGCGACGTTCAACATTGACTTCTCCTGCTGCCCTTTCAACACCCCTCGACCCTCTTGGACCACCGACTTCCTCGTGTTGAGAGCACGATGTAGACGATGCTTATGAGGGAGAGGAAGTATGGAAAGTGGATGGGCTTGAATCAGACGAGGATGGGCGAGCGTATTCGCGATCGTCAAGAGGTACGTCTTTTACTCTGTCATAACATCCTTCTCTTTGACGAATATATTGCTTGTAAGCCTCGCGCTTCGTTCTGTCTGTCTTGCTTCAGCCTGTGTGATCGTTGCGCTGACTCCCTTTCCAACTTAGAGGCCGGCAAGGACCTTATTGATAAACTCCATACGCGGTACAATACTGAAAAAAAACTACTATGTATTTGTCCATACGCCAACGCATCCGCAACACCGCATCGATCTCCGCACCCAATGCTCACTCTGGTGCAATTCGGTATCAGTACACCAATGAATTCGACGACATGATTGAATGCGGATGGCCGCGAGTAGTGAAGCGGGCGGGCTCTGGGAGGAAGCGGGTGGGCCATCAAGGCGACAACGGTAGTTGTGTGCCGCGCTCAGAAACTCGCATGCCAGAAGGGACTGTCGTTAACGTTGCTCGCGTTCACACATGTATAGCGCCCGATCCCGAATGCACTGTGGATGATTCTGCTTGCCAATGCCGGTACTCCGTGTCCATGAGCGCCATTTCGCGTTTGGGTTTCGTTCTTCGCCTTGCGGGTGACTTACGCAGACTGACAACATTAGCGATTTCACGCAAGGCTTTCGCGACTCGATATCTTCTTCTTGAACACATGAGTTAACAGCGCATACAAAGTGTGATTGACGACTACATCAAGCATGCGTGCAGCCTGAGCCAGTTCGTTCATTGGCCATGTGGATCCGAAGTGTATATATAATAGAGTAAAGGCCAGGATGAGCCATCAACAACCAACATACGGCGACCTCCATGTGGCTCGGACTCGGACTCTGAATTAAGAGACGATGCAGACACATCCTTCACACCATACTCCAAAAGAACAGGCGCAGCAAGCTCGCTCAAGGGCCAATCGCTTTCTTTGGCAATTTGCAAAGGAGTTTTGCCATAGTAATCCTCATCGTTGACGAGGGCTCCGTGCACGAGCAGGACACGGCAAGCTTCGACACGCCCCCTCTCTGCAGCTCGGTGCAACGCGGTCTGCCCTCGCATATTACGTGTGCGGCATCGAAGGGCGGCGGCATTGGACCCATCTGCCGCGGGGTATTGCAAAAGAAGGCGGATGGTGTCCAAGCTCTTAGAAGATGCCGCGTCATGCAAGGGAGTGTTGCCGTTGTCATCGGCATCCTCGACGAGGGCACCGTGTTCGAGCAGGACCCGGCAAACCTCCACACGCCCCCGGCATGTAGCTCGGTGCAACGCGGTCTTCCCTTGCATATTGCGCGTACGGCATCGAAGTGCGGCGGCGTTCGACTCATCTGCTGCAGGGTGTTGCAAAAGAAGGAGGACAACTTCCAAGTTCCCAGAATATGCGGCATCATGCAAGGGAGTATTGCCGTAGTTATCGGCATCTTCGACGAGGGCTCCATGCTCGAGAAGGAGGCGACAAACCTCGACACGTCCAGACCTTGCAGCCGTATGCAATGCAGTTTTTCCATTCCTATCGCGGGTATCAACAATATTGGCCAAGTCGAGCCGTGAACGGTCCAGCATCCTCTCGACATGGCGAGAAAGGCCGAGCCTAGCGGCACAATGAAAAGCAGCGTCATTGCATTGTCCGAAAGATTCAAATCGGACACCCGCCCAGCGTGCAAATGCTGTAGAGTCTATACGAAGGAAAAAGTCCAGGAGCTCGCTGAGAGCATCCTCGTTGTGAGGCGATGCATGATAGTCCCAGTATCTATCGGCATAT
>KV424799.1:0-33733 GCA_001632445.1 Peniophora sp. CONT | reverse complement strand
ATCTCGATGGACTTCGTTGGCCCGCTACCCGAGTGTCAAGGTTTCAACATGGTCCTCAACGTCAACTGTCACTTCAGCAAACGCGCTATCTGCATTCCGTGCCGTAACGACACCGATTCTGAACAGCTCGCTCAGCTCTTCCATGACCACGTCTACGCCGAACACGGCCTACCTCGCAAGATCATTAGCGATCGCGGTTCCGTCTTTGTCTCCAAGTTCACTCGTGCGCTTATGGACCAACTGGGTATCCAAGGCAACCCGTCTACCGCATACCACCCTCAGACCGACGGACTCACCGAACGATACTCGTAGAAGTGGGCCGGCAAGCTGGCAGAAACGAGTCATCCCTGCCTCTTTTTTTTTTCTCATGATTCTACTTGACATAGGATTAATCCTCTTATACCAAGCTCAATATAACATAAGTCAGTTGTGCTCCCTTGGTGTTGTACAGATCCTTGAGATCTCCCAGTTTTCCTTCTTGAATACAGTCTGCGCCCATGGTCATTCCATTATTGTAGTAGACCTCTCCTGCTTTACCCACCATTCTGCATGTGAAATGAGATCTATCCCAGTAGATCAGCCCCCTCACCTTGTATGTGACCTTATTTTCTTTCTCTCCGATGCTGACTTGGGCAGTGATTTTTGGTTGACAAGCACCTCCACCTTCTGCTCTGAGGTCTTCAAGTCCCACTGCAATGAAAGGTGGGGGGTCGTCCACATTAAGAGCGATAGTCTCCTTGATTTTTTGCATACCACACCGAGTGCATTTCTCAGGGGGTATCTTATTGAACCTGTTCTTGATTTCAGTCGTCAAGTTCTGCTGATTTTGGCGCACAGGGATATTCCAAGCTGGTTCTTTTACGAGGGGGTGACTGGTCTGGTCACAATTGCCACATTTCCGAGTGCAGTAAGTCCGACTAGCACTGTCATCTCTCAGCAGTTTCACTATGAGATGACCTATATCTGTCCAATGTCCATCTATAGGAAAAGAGCGAGGATCTTCAGCATTGAGCTTGACTTGCAAACTATCTCTGGCAGCTTCCATCAACTCAAATGACGCATACTGAAGGACCTTGGCCCACTCCTGTACCATCTCCTGCATCAGTGCATTGATGCCTCCCATGGATTCATGCCAGCGATGAGCATTATGAAAGTAAACATTGGACAGGATAGATAGAATGGTGTCATAAGCACAAGTCTGTGTTCTCTGGTTCCAGATAGAGCCCCTCATCATTTGAGATCTCGTACTTGTTTTCCTTTTTTTGGCTGCAGGAGGTATCACATCAAGCTTGGTCTTTGGTTCATTTTCAAGTTCGCCATGCTTACGTTTCCGTCCTGTGGACTCTTTACCTTTCTGAATGTCATCAAGTGAGCCAGGATCTGCCTTGGCAGTGGGTTTGTCTACGTTCTTCCAAACAAAGGCAGGGTCATCATCGTAGTCAACTGTCAAATCCTCTTCACCTGGTTTACCCCAGCTCAATGCAGTATGTACCATATCAGGACACTTTTTGCGACCATAGACTTTGATATATGACTTGAGTAGGGTTGAGCGTGTGTTACCTCCAACACCTGCCTTGAGATTGCCTTCCCATCGAAGCCGGGTTATTTCATTGAGAAGTTCTAGCTCACGGAACTCTTGCTTCAGGAAGCCTGACAAAGTACCCCCCTTTTTGGGATCCTTAGGGTCCTTGATTGTTCCAAGTCCACCAGTGATAATTCCATGTTTACACATCCTAAATATCACAGTTCCTTTCAGAGTGGAGGCTCTTGAAAGACAGGTATATATAGACTGGTGTGTGTCACAATGCTCTAAGTCAACTATGTTTATAGGACGGGTCCTGCCTTGAGAAGCGTAGTCAGTCATGGCAAAGTTTGGGAGTAAGGGTACTTGGTCACGATTGACACCCAGATGGCTTTGATCAGGAAACTCAACTGTTATTGCCTGCTTTGACCTACATATGGGCACAACATTGAGTGGAAGTCCCTCGAGCTTTACGGGGCAAGGTGGTTTTGTCAACTGCACAAAGACAATATCTAAGATGGGACGACCATCTGCAAGTGTTGAGGATCTCCAGCTTCGCACCGTGGCCTCTGCTCCATTGGTCACATTCAATTCTGTGGCTTCATTGCGCTTAATGATAACCGGCATTCCTTTGCACAGAGTCAACTTGCCAGGAATACTCTGTGTACTTCCAGGTTGGATGTCTAGAATCTTGTCAGCTTGTACCTTTGGTATAACATTCCCAGTGCGCAGCGGGTTGTGTTCAAATATGGCATACTTGGGATCAGGTCTGGCATTGGAGTACGTGTCCACAGCATAGAATGTGTGAAGTTTCTGCCTCTTGTCTCTGGCAAATCTAGCCGACCCAATTTCATTTAGAAGATCACGGTTGGCATTCCTACGAGTAATCACAGAGGCATGCACAAAATCTGGATGCATGAGGTCAATGTCAGGGTGACCATCTCGTGGTATGCGCGAATGCATAAGCTCCAAGTCGTCTCTGTCACATGATTTGACTCTCAAGTTCATCAGCAGCTTTCTGAATGCAGCATCCTCCTTGCTTTCGGATCTCTGCCTCATGTTCTGAGTGAGTAGTACCACGACAGTGAATTGATGCCACAAAGCTTTGCCTATGCTGTTCTTCTGGTTCTTCACGGAGTTTGTTGTGTGAATCTGAGTACTGACCAAACCATTGTACAGTGCAGGACCACTCTTACTTATAGGTGGCAACTGTGCAAAGTCACCAGCAAATATCATGTTCTTTCCAGCAAATGCAGCATCTCCAATGTCCATAGCTATGTTCATTGATGCACTAATATTGTACAGAGCTTGGCAGTCAACCATGGAGATCTCATCGATGAATATATACTCCACAGCCTTGAGGCGGGCTTTAATAGCTTGTTGAGTAGTCATACCTTTCGTCAATACATCTTTTCCAGCCTTAGTCCCACCTTCATCTCCCGGATTTGCACCTCTAAATCCAAGGGCTGAATGATAGGTCGACCCTCCCACTAGAGATGCAGCAGATCCAGTTGGTGCAAGAATGAGAAAGGCAAATGATTTTCCTCTAGCCTCAAAGAATTTAATCAGAGCCTTAATAACCTGGGATTTACCGGTTCCAGCCATTCCACCAATGTACATCCTCAATGGGTCTGCCATTGCACCCAAAAGGGAGTGATTAGCTATGATACGGAATGCTCTCTCTTGCTCTTGATTCAACGTGGACTTTTTGACAATTTCATCCATCAGTTTATTTGCATCGTCTTCTTCAGACCGGTGCTTTTTAGACAAAAATGACTTGTCAACAATTCTGACTTGATCCTCCCAGAAGTCGCTCTCCTTTTTCTTTCTCTCTGTCTCAATCTCTGTTTCATCCGGTATACCTTCTGCCTTCTTGGCTATTGCAGCTTTACGCTGTTCAGCCAACAGGTCCCGCCATCCGCTAAGAGAGTGCCTGTTCATCTCAATGGCTTCAGATCCTGGATCGGCATCCTCCATGAACTCATCGTTAGCAGTCCCTTCATTTTTCTCGGTATTATCAAAGTCTGGGTTTACCCACCCGACTGATTCCAGAGCGTGTTTCATAGCTCCCCTGGCAAGACCGGCATTAAGCATTTTCTGACTAAATCTCATCGGTTCAAATGCATCATCCATCCTAGCCATATCATCTGTCATGCTCTCTAACTGCGAAGTAGCCCATGCCTCACGATCGAGTTCATGAATGAACTGACCTCCAATCCAATGAAGTCCGTTGTCTTTAGCATCATTCACACGCTGTGTTCTAAAGTCATCTCTAGCATCGTTGCATTCATATCTAACATGAAAGAAGCCCATTATCTGCTTCTGTTTTTCAGAGAAACCGAACTTCGTGAAGGCATCCTCCCACGATTGCTCACGGAGCTTCAGAGACATGGGATCGGTCCACGGTTTGAACAGGGTAAGCATAGTTCTGCAGTACTCTTCATGATCTCCTTTGTCATGCCTGGGCAGTATTCCACCCACAAAATTGGGAATCTTCTCTTGATCTTCAGATAGCAACCGTATACGATGTGTTTTGTGTTGTGGGTGCTCTCTGGCGAACTCTAGTGCGCTTGATTTTTTTTGAGCTCTTGATTTCATGGAAATTCCGTACTGACATAGCTCTTCATCCTCTATTCCATCATTGTCATCATGATCATAATGCTCATCCTCCTCATCATCATCTGCAATCACAGTATTGTCAGACGAATATCCTTGATCATCTTCATCTCCTACTAGGGTTTTTTGAGACATTTGTCCAATGTCGTCTTCATTGTCAGTTAGAGTAGCCTTTTCAGCTTTCTTCCTCTGCTTGGGAATCTTTTGCTTCTCAGTAAGTCTGATCCAGTCATACAGCGTCATATTGTTAAGCTGTGGTGGTCGCATCTCATAGTCTAGCACTGGTGACAAAGCCACTAAGCCACCACTCTCATCGGTTTTCCGTCTTACCATGACAGAAGGTTCTTCATGTTTATTGTCAGAAGATAGCTGTCCCCAAACACGCTTGACTTCTCCCACAAACATTCTCCAGTAGAAGGGCCTAAACTTATAATTAGTGTAATGGTCTGGATGTCCAAGCAGATGGGCACAGGCCATTGGGCTTCCGATTTCCTGTTTCACCGTCATAGCATTGACAATCTGTACCATCAGCCTCCGGGCCTTCTCAGCTCTCGGGGAATCACCCTGGAGAAAGTCTGAATTTCGTGTGAAGACACTTTTAATTATCTCCATCATAGTGTGTGTGCGCAGGCCCGGCTTTGTGATATAATCAGTGGTATAAGCTATCACAGCCTTCATTGCAGTGCCAGACAGGAGACTTGTTACATCTGTGTTGCTCATCATAAGGTAAGTCAGAACTTCATTGTAGGTATTTAAATTGCTCTCTCCATGTCGAAGCTTCATATGTCCAGAAAGAGGATCAACAGTGGTTTCTGGTACTATCTCTCGTGGGAATCTAGCCTTGCAACCTGGGTATCTAGGGTTTTTGCACCAGCCCTTGCTACAGTCATGCCTATTAAACCTGTAGAGAAACTCATCGACCGTTGTATCAAATCGGCCCTTCCATTGGATAATGCTATTGCACTGTTTGCATTGTGCATGTTTCATTGGGTCTTTGTGCAGATTACATTCATGAGGGGGAGTTTCTGGGACATTGGCACAGGGGTCTAGCTTCGGAGACCTCACTTCCGGATTCAGTACGTTCTGGACACGGGTCTCTACCTCTGCGCTGGCACCAGTCATGAACTCTCCATTGTGGCACCCTTCCAAATATTCAACAAGGCTTTTCTGGAAGTCACCGTCCTTGCTGGTTAATCTCTCCCTCATTTGCTGTGGTGTCAAGGAGCCCTTTATCCATAGCATAGTGTGTAGATGTAAAGTCAATCGACCCTGTTCTTCGACCGTTCCATAATAACCTTCGGTCTCACCAAATAGCCCTTCATGATCAGTATCAACACCGAGGACATGTTTGATAAAGGCGTCCACCATGAACTTGAAGAATCGTGCACAGGCTGTCGCATTATTCCCAATTAGCTTAGCCCTCTCGCTTTTCAAGAAAATTTGGGGGAAGGTATCGATCTTCTTAGATGCATGATACACACTGATGGGATTATTCTGGTCCATGGGAGCGAAGGTTATGAACCAAGAAGGGGCTCCGCGAGCAGCTATAAGGGACCAAATCTCGTTTCGCATATACCGTTTGTTAGTTCTGGAACCTTGTACAAACTGTCCAACATGATCAAGATCATTTATTATATCAAAGCACATTTTTTCTGAGTTCAGAGTCAAATCAAACTGACCGCCTTTGTTGAGCTTCTGCAGCACAGAATCCATCGCATCCACATCGGCATTCACAATCCGATTGGCAATTGCATCGAAGTTCCCTTTTTTCACTGTAACAAAGCTCCCTGTAGTACTGCTTTTGATCTGCTCATGATTCAAAGCAACAAGTGAGAAGATAGGGTCTCTCTGAAACCGTTTGTCGTGATAGAGCAGTAGAGACCGTTTTCTCAGCAAGTCGCCAATAACAGTGAACCCATTCTTGTTCCCGATACCGCCAAGTCCATAAGGGAACAGCCAAGGGAATGCCTTGGGATACATCTGTGGGTTGCTGTATATTGATTCCGGATCTGCTGAACGTCCTATGGCCATGGCTTTGCCACCCTGCAGCAGATGTGCTTTAGCAGCATTTTTTAACACATTGACGTCGACATTGGGCGTCATCATCTGGTCAAGTGTGAGAGTGTGCACAATCAAAGGGCAATCTCCTTCGTCAACAGCAGTCCAATCCTCCATCTCATGCACAGCCTTGTTCTCAAGCTCTTTGTCAATCCATTCTGGACGGTAATCTGCAATAACTGGGGGACCGGCCTCTGGGTATTCTTCCAGATTTTTATATGAGATATCAAGATCGCTGTAGTCTTCGTGATTGAGCTTCAGCCATTCCAAGGCGAGCCTGACCTTATTCCGTCTCACAAAGGATGGAAGTCGCTTGTGCATATCATCAGTGGGACGTGTAGGGCCGATGAATATGAAGGCCACGATCTCCTCAAATTCTTCCCTGGGAGGAGGCAGTGTTTTGTAGACTTTGGGCATTGGAACGGAGAACATGACTGCATTTGCTTTCATTTTGTACTGTCCAGAAGCGTGTACTTTCAGCACACAAGCGTTATGTCTGAGACGTGATATGAGCATCTGCTCAAGCATGGTCAAGCCTTGCAACTCCTTTGGTACGTCTCCGATCCAATTTCCATTCACCAATGCGAATTTAGGTATACGATCCTTCCTAAGATCTTTGAGACAAAGAGAACAGACCTTTTTACATGACTTTTCCATGATTGGGCCCCGCAGTTCTTCAATCCTGTCTTTGTTTGACCGCCTTTCTCTCCTGGTCATTCTGCTAGTTGGGTCTTCAAGAAGGCTATGATCAAAGAGTTCGTCAGTCAGGTCCTCCATATCTGCTTTCCGTGATAGGCATCCACAGACGGCGCAACCAGCTTCGATCATATTCTCGGGGCTCAAATCTTCGCAGAAGTCTCGTATAATGCGTCTTTTCAGTTCATCAGAGGGCGGTCTAGGTGGAAAAACAGTGGCATTGGAAGCCTTGCATTCAATCTCGGACACAGCCTTTGAAGCCATATGTTTGCGGGGTTTTTTTGTGGCCAAAACTCTGAAGTATGACTTGCTATCAGTACAGCATGATTTACCCTTCTTCTCATGACTGGTCAATGAAGACTTGATGTCTGCTACGGTTGCATTACGATGAAGAAAAACATGATGCGCCTGCATAGCGTCAATCAAATCTGATTTAGAGATTGACTCGCTCAATTGACTTAGAGGTATGCTGGCTGTGATGCAGCCATCGATATCCATAGATTCATTGATTCCAGAGCAATGACCGTCGTATTGATAAGTACCATCTTTGTTGCAAACATCGCCTTCTGAAACATATTTTGCCAGCTGAGTACCCATCCAAATTCCGGTGCTCTTTCTCCCACCTCCTCCAAGTCTAGGTGTAGTTTCAAAGTCCCCTTTCTGTACCGTACACATTTGGACACATTTGGTAGGAATGGAAGTCAGTTTTGACCGCCATACATCTTTTGACTGAGCCACATACTTTCCCAGTTCAATGTATCTGTCTGTACAATGTTTAATATCGAATGGTTGGATTTGCAGACGCAAGGATTCTCTTGTGTCCCGTATACAAGTCTGTAACTCCCCAATGCGTCTGGTAATGGCGGACAGAATACAAATGGATCTTGTAGCGTGCGTTTGCTCACAGAATGGAGCTATATCTTGAGCACGTCGTAACATTCTATCGCGTAGCTGCTCAGTAAAGTCAAAGTAGTGGTCCTCATACGAGCCAGCTTTTGAGACTGGCATGGACTGGATGACGGGCGGTGTTTCTTTACATCTGTGAAGCGGCGATTGAGTAATTATGTCATAGGCCAAGATATCGTAACGACAGGTTTGATGCATATAATCTATATGAATATGATTTGTCTGAATGAAATCTCTACCCAGAATTAGATCATGTCCTTTGCAACTCTTCCTTAGTATTAGTTTGCATTTTTTGGAGATAAAGAATCCATCTTGAGTTTCCAACCAGGTGGTAATGTATTTCCGTTTGCCATCATGATTATCAACCTTGGTACTCAAATTTAGTCGCTCTGCCAAGCTGGCTGAGATAAAGGATTCGGATCTCAATTCGTCCAAGTAAACAGAGACAGAAGTATTGATATCAACGAGTAACATTTTTGTTTTAGGCGACCAAGGCAACAGTATCTCATCATTGACATTCAAGGGGTGCACGGTGGCAGAGGGGGAGTGCACGGTGGCAGAGGGGGGGTGCACGGTGGCAGAGGGGGGGTGCACAGTGGCAGAGGGGGGGTGCACGGTGGCAGAGGGGGGGTGCACAGTGGCAGAGGGGGGGTGCACAGTGGCAAGTTGCACATTGGCAACTGCTACCTCAGCCTTCACGGCCAAGTTAGCCCAGCGTACGTCGACACCGGATGTGGATTGCTCAAAGGGTGAGATTGAGCAATCCAGCTCAGCGTTCACCGCCGAGCTATTGTACCAGTCTACTGAGGCCCAATCGAGCAGACTGGTACTGTGGATATAGGGCCCAGGTGTGGTCATGAAACCACACACTGGGTGGGTAGAGCGGGCGGGTAGAACCGAGCGACTATGTGCCGACTGGGTAGTGGTGTCATCTGATGTACTCCATGCATATGAGTTCTCAAGAGAGAGCCGTAGCGATGTAAGAGCAGCTCCCATTGTGGTAATGGTTTGAGCAAAAGAGTGCCAGCTGTTCTTCCGAGATGAACTTTGCAATCACGTGCAAGGTTCATGCCCCTATCAATGACACGTGTCTGGCTTTCGCTGATGGTGATGCCATCAGACTTGCATCGGTGATTGCCGTCACGACCTTGAGCTCAGTCAAACGTCGTGACGGCTATTGCCGAGATCAGACAAGGCCCGCCCTTTCTGCTTTCTAGATTTCCATGGATTGACGGAACCAAATAGAGGTTTGGTTGGTTGATGTGAAGTAAGTCAGCCAGACTAGTCCATTTATGGCAGGTCTCAAGATTCAGTACAAGAACGACGGCTGGGAATCTCACGCCACACCTGGTAAACGTGGCGCCAGATCTTAATTGTAACCTTTAATCACACCTCGCACCCAAGAACTGCAAAGTAGGCAAGAAAATCATATTATTGCGCGGCCGACCAAGAGACTGAATGGGACGGAGGGCTCGTAAGGTAAGCTACAAGACGGGAACAACGCAAACAGCTCAAGCATCCTTCGGGAAAGCAACGATCTGGACGGCGAGGAGATTGAACGACATGAACTTGGCCTTTTGCCCCCGGGCGCTCGTATATAGTGAAACCGTGCTGTGAACCGCAACAAACGAGCCTTGTGGGATCTCGGCGTTATAGTACGGGTCCGTACGAGCACGCTGCGTCAACACTTCCTCAGGCTTGAGTCGGGCCTCCGTACGACCAGCCTCAGGCATTGACATGAAATTGGCCGACGAGTTGAAGACGGGAACTTGAACGAGTGTTAGTTACATTCTAAGGAAGGATGATTCTGGGACATACCGGTGTCGCACCCCTCGCGTGCACGGCGTACGATGTCGGGGTGGACAATGCTGCGAGGAGTAATCTTGGGCGCCTTGGCGAGGAACTTGCCGCCCAGGCCGGCCTCTGTCACAAATTGTAAGTCGAAGAAATGAAACATGACATGCGCGGGTAACGTACTCTTCTTGTCCGGGTTGCCATCCTCATCGACAGCCGTATGCTTGGTAGAGAACGTGAGCGCACCCTCCTCCGTGACCGGGACGGTAATGATCTTGCCCCCGGTGCACATGCCCAGCTGGGCAGAGAGACGCTCAAACTCCTGCTGTACCGGCATTATCTCCAGTTCCTTCAGGACGCGTGTCTGCCCCTGAGGCGTCTGGTAAGAGCGGCCGTCTATGAGGGTGCTCGAGAGGACGAAGCCGAACACAATGATGTCAGCCAGTTCTCCCGCAGGCGCATTCTTAGGACAGAGAGCGGTACCACTGCCGCTGGGCTTCTCAACAAGGCGGAGGTTGGCACAGCGTGCCACGTTCAAGATGCACGCTCCGGGAATCTCGCGTGTCTTGACGAGGTCCACGATGTCGCTGAGAAGTGCATTGTGAGCATTTGCGGGCATGATAAGAGAAAAGTCAAGACATACCGCGCCTGGTAGGCATCATTAAACTGTTCCTTGTCAAGGAAGATGTCGAGCGTGGCAGTCTGGGGCTGGTTCGTGAAGTGCAACTTGTGGTTCCTGTGAACACTCGGTCAGGAGATTGAACAGAAGAATAGAGCACTTAATAAACTCACACGAGGGGATCGAGGCCCTTGTAGGACCCTAGGAGAATGCCGCTCTGCAGGTCTTCGTGCGTGACATCGCAACCACGGTCCTGGGGTTCCATGTCGGCGTACTCATCCTTGGGCTCGTCAGGCTTGGTGTCCTGCTTGCTCTTGCCCTTGCCGGTGAGCGCCTCCTTGACGATGTTCTTGTCCTTGACCACCGCCTTCTTCTTGCCCTTGTCAGTCTGTTGCTCAATCAGTATTGATTCGGGAACTGATCGAAGCAGAACAAACCTCTGCGGCTTCAATCTCGACATGAACGATCTTGCGCTTGCGGGTGACAGCCTTCACCTCATCGCTCTGCGTAGGAACTTTCTCCGGCTCCAGCTGATTCTTCTGAGCGGACTTCTTTGGCGCAGACTCCTTCGGGGCGGGCTGCTGCTTCTTCTTCGGCACCGGCTGCTTCTTCTTGTCGCGCATTGTGAGGGTGACCTCGGAGGTGTGACCGACGGCCGTGATGGTCTTGGGCACGTCGTTTGCAACAGCAGTGCGCCTAAGACGTTGAAGTCAGTTTAAAAATAAATTGAGCCTGCAGATGGAGAACATACCGCTTCCTGGTGGCAGGCATATCCTCCGCGTCCGAGAGGTTGACGGCGGTGCTACACGGCAGTCAGCACAATGATACTAGGCCACGGCTACTCTCGAGCAACCGAAGCAAGTACATAGGTGACGCCCAGTCACGTTTGCATTGCAACGGCCACTCGAAAAGATGAACTGCAGATACACGTACCGCTTCTTCTTAGCAGGCCCAGAAATCTTGACAGGAAGCGGGCTGAAGATATACGTGTTAGCGGTCGAACCTCTGCATAACCGTTGACACGCACCTAGAAACCGCCTCATCGCCATCCTGCTCCTCCGACCCCTCATCGCCCTCCTCACCGCCATCCTCGCCTGGCTCCTCCTCCTCATCAACGTCCATCGCGTCGTCCTCCTCCTCCTCCTCCTCCTCCTCCTCAGCATCGTCATCAATCAGATCTTTGAGGTTACCGTCCTCATCGACGTCGTCATCGGTGGAGCGCCCATCGTTAGCCTCCTCCTCCTCCTCCTCCTCCTCCTCCTCCTCGCCATCGCCCTCCTCCTCATCGTCCTGCTCCTCCTCGCCATCTTCATCGACGTGCTCCTCCTTCTTCGCGATCGGCTGCTTGGCTACGTCGCCGTCATCATCACTAGGCGCACCGGACTCGTAACCCTCGTCGTTCTTGAGAGTGCCATCCTCGACGACCTCAATGTCGGAGTCAGAGGGCTGGGCGGCGGCGGTACGGCGGGCGCGAGAACGAGTGGCAACCGTCCTGTGGCAGATTAAGTTAGGCAAAGCTGAACAGGAAGCAGAGAGGGAACTTACTTAGGGGCGCGCTTGACGGGAGGCCTGCAAAGGGCATGAGGCGTTAGTCTACAGCTGGGTAAAAGGATGGAACTGCTTACGGAGGTACACGGCGACGACCAGCTACCTTCTGAGCCTTTACAGGGACGCCCCTATACGATGTACTCAGTAAGAAGATCTGGTCAATAAAGAAAGGACGAGTTGCTTACTTCTTCTGCTTAGAGGGCCCCGGGGTTGGCGTGACCTCTTCCTCGCCCTCGTCGGAGACATTAACAGCCTCCTGCCTGAGACCGTCAGTTAGCAACGAGGGAATACAATAAAAATTCAAATATAACACGTACGAGCTACCGTCATACTTCAAGGACCCGCGGCCACCTGACTTGGAGCTTGAAAAAGAGTTAGAACAACTGCTGACACCGTCCCGTTAGAGGGACGTACGCAAAGACCTCATCGCTGTCGACGTTCTTGGTCTTCTTGGTGGTGGCCTTGGGGGTCGGTTTCTTTGCATCGACGGTGGTCCTTAACCAAGTCAGTGAACGAAGAAAAGTGAAGTAAAATAAACATACTTGGTGCGGGTCGTGCGACGAGCAGGGGCGGGGGGCGGAGAGAGAGGCGGCGCGACGGCCTTAGGGGTGGACTTGTTACGGCGGGGGGGCATGGTGAATGCGAAAGAAAATAGGTTTAGGTTGAGCGCTGAGGTGCAGATGAAGCGACGAAGAGCGGTCGGATTTCCTGTCGCTTGCCCTGGAGCTTATATATGTTTTGAGCCTAAGAAGGAGAGCTGGACTTAGAGAAATTTCAGACGAGAGTTGAGCTGCGATGCCAAGGAATGAGGTTCGTAAGCTGATGTATGCGGACCGGAGAAGGGGGCCGGTTGCCTGCCTGCTGGCGGCAAAGTGGCCGGTAGAGCACATGCAGACAGAGACATGATTACGACGACCCCGAGCCAAAAAAACAGGGCAGAAAGATACGGTGAACTCTATGCAGCTTAAGCGATGGACCAGGCAACATTGCGGGCGGCCGGAGAGAAGAAACTGGTCGGTGGATGTAGAGGATAGGGTAGGCCTACCTTCATGGAAAATATATGTGTTAGTTCTGTTGATAACCATAGAGTTATAGCATGCACAGGACGTCTAAACACCTATTGCGGACCCGCCGAAGGCAGAATAGGGAAGAACTTTGGCTGAGAACACCAGTCAGCCTTCAAAGAGAAAGAGGGTCCCCTCCGTATATTTGGACTATAAGATACCATCAAACGGCAGTACGACTTAGCGACGCTGATCTTGATACCGACGGGGTGCCGACGGGATTTAGCGCGGCGGGAAAGTGGTATGAGGCGACCGCGGTGGTGTTGGCCCAACGACGAGTAAAAATAATTCAGAAGGCTCGATAAAAATCGAACGATCCCTGTGGCCTGCATGGAGTGTACCGTACCTTGATACCACGGGCGCCGCGCAAGACTGGCAAATTCAGGAGAAGAAGGCTGCACGGCGGGTTCAGTAGACGACACTGAACTTCAGCGAGATTGCCGTTCAGAAAAGGACGAAAGACCTGTTGACAGTAAAGACCTGTCCATGACCAGCGTCATACGGCTGAGAAAGTGTTCAGAAACATGAGCGCCACTACGGGTATCCTGATAATAAAAAGATACTCACAGAGAGACCAGGCGTACCTTCCCTTCCGAAATGTTGACCCTAACAATTGGCGCAATCAAAGTGAATAGAATGCGATACCAGACGCCTGTACGGCATGTGCGGATCCCAAACGGAAGCGATGACCGGTGGTAGAAGTCGCGATGCCTGCGGCGGCATAGTGGGTCTCGAGGCGAACGGCTCATCTGAGGGCAATATTGTGAATAAGGCCGCGTGGTATCGTGAGTCTTGGCAGTACTGTCACCGTCTATGACAGACGGAAAGACATACCACTTGAACATCCAGGAGTCTACTGTTCCTTGCCATACAAAAGAATGAGCGTTGCAGCGCAAAAATCCCAGCATCGTCCAACTCACCTTCGTCGCTTTCTTCGTCGCTACCCTGCCCACCCTCATCGTCCTTTGTTACTTCTAGGCCGTCTTCATCGCCGCATACATCATGTCCAACATCCTCTCCAGCCACAACCGCATCTGCGACCTCTTCTCATACATCCGGACGCCTAAGATCCTGGCTTTCGTCGCCGACCAGATCGAGGAGTCCATGATAATGGTTCCTATGTTCGAGCGGCTTCGGTTCCTCGCAGATGTACGTACTGGGCTGTACAACCGTCCCTGCACGTCGTCTGACCCGTCCTCTAGCCTGAGGTCGTCTACCAGCACTACAGGTTCATCCCGGATGCCCATGGCGTGTCGATCCTCTGTCGCAGCGATGGCGAGCATATGGAGGCGACTTTCTGCTTCACCGGGATCTTGACGCTGAAGTCTACTATGCCGTACAATCGCTTCAGCGAGTAAGTGACTTTTCCACTAAATGTTAGATCATGTCGCTAACCTTTGAGCGTAGCATAGGCCTGGGCACACCGTACGGGCAGGCCGGTCACCAGTTCGTGATGCTGGCGATGCCTGACCTGGACAGCCTCGAGGCGGTCAAGCAGGCTATCAGCTACATCCACGCCATGGGCGGCCTCGCCTATCCCGAGGGCAAGCTCAAGCCCTTGACCGATCTCGTCATCGACGGCGAGGAGGTTATTTGCGCGAGCACCCCACTCGGGACTCCCGTCGCCCACGCTCTTCCCTCCGACATACCTCTTACGCTCACGCAGGTGCAAGACCCCAACAGCATCGTGGCGCAGTATGTTCAGCAGCGTAACCAGATCATCTTGGAGGACAATCAGGTCGACATCTATCTGGCTACCCACCGCGCTAAGTAGGTGCTCACCGCTGACTTGGTTGATCTTCATCTGACTATTTGAAATAGGGCGGGCGTGTATGAGCTTCACGGAGGCGCGTGCGGTGCACTCCTCCGCGCCGGTCAGGTGGTCCGCGCTGAGGTAGGGTTCAGGATCGTCCCGGCGGGCAACAAGGTCGTGTTGCGCATGGACCTGAAGAGCGCCACCATCATTAACGACGAGATCGTAGCGGTACGTCCATAGTCACGCGTCGTGCGATATTTATACTGACAAGTTCAGTAGACGATGGCGTTCGCTGAGGTCAAGGCTGATACCAGCAAGCCCAAGCCCAAGCACACGATTTCGGTGTCAAGCGCCGGTCCGTCTGGGGTGGTCATCGCTGAGCAGCCGAGGGTCAAGCGTGCCGTCCGCAAGCCCAAGAACCTCAACAAGGAAAGCCAGGATGCCGAGGAGACGATGGTCCAGTTGCCTTTTAGCTCTCAGTAGTCTGTAAATTGTTTGTTCGGTTTCACTGGATTTTTTATCAGTACTGGTCTTATAATAATATTCTTGGCCTTCACCTGAAATCTTCAAGACGCCGCCGAGCCACACCCAGCATTCATGTAATTTATACACACAGGAAGATGAGTGCAGGACAAAAGCGCGAAGATCAGGTTTAGTTGGATCATACAATTTATACTACTACTGTATATGTATAAGCATCCGCAAAGTTGACCCCCAAGACAAAACGCACCAGATTTACAAGGCTGAGATCCATTCCGACAACCGAGAGTGCTTGCACAAATGATTCTCGGCGGTAATCACGTTCCAACTCCATCGAGCACACTCCTCGCCGCTGACGACTGTGATACTCCAGTCAAAGTAACGAGTGAACGCATTCTGTACCGCGCCAACGTCATGCTTCCCCTCAACTTTCTTTTCCAAGAAACCCATGCCTTCCAAACCCTTCACTCCGCCCGCATAGATCTTGAAAATGACTTCCCCCATCTGCAAGGCGGTTGGTGCATCCAGGTGGCCCGCAACATAGTAATCCCCTGATAATAAACACAATAAGTTTAAATGCTAAACCTGTGCCAAGATCAACATACCACATATTTGGAGAGCAAGGAGGGGTCCGACGTTTGGAATCTTGTACTTCTTGTCGGAACCTGAGCCCAGAGACAGCGCTCGCCACACGGCCATGAAGTTTCGACCCATTTGAAGTGGCCAAATGCAATGGCGCCAGACATCTGGTAGGCGTTCCAAATAACGATTGCGGTTGTTGCCGTAGATCCGCTCGTTCAGGAAATAGGACTTGTGACGTTCGGGCGCACGTTCGATGACCGATTGCAAGGCTCGGAGATTCGTGGCGAACTGTTGCTCGCCGGACAGAAGAAATTCAGCGTTGTAGGAAATGTAGCGCGCCGCGACAAGGTTTCGAAAGCCGATGTCGGTCAGAAGGACATCCCTGCTGCGACCGTGGAATAGTCTGCGGAGGCACTGGGCTGATGGATGGTGAACTCTGTACGGCATGTACATATCAGGATTTAGTGCGGCCTTTTGAAGTAGAGCTCTATCTGCGGGCGACAGAGGCTGTTCCACTCCGTGATAGATGAAGGTGTTAATCGTACTGACATCGACCGCTCCTAATCGGTCGAAAGGTAAGCCTGTATGATAGCTTGAGTCACTCGCTCACAACACAGCATGTGCAAATGACGCATACCGATCAATCGATCAAGAACGGCCAAGGAGCGGTAGGCGGTGTGCGCCTGGGGAGGTACGGAAGGCAGCACGACAGGGCTGTACTTGGCGGGTTGCAAGGCTGATGCACAGAACCATCGCGCCACACTCAAACAGCGCATACGTTCATCGGGCGTGCATACAGCAAGAGAGAGAGACGCTAGGGCCGAAAGCGGCCTTCCAGATGGGCGGGATTGGCTGCTAAGGTGACCAAGTAGCGGTAGTAAGACGTCGAGAGAAGGCTCTGCCTGCACACGTGTGTTTGCAAAGCATGTACGAGGATACAGCCAGCTTATCCAGACGTCCCTGTGATGCAAGGCGTCGAAGCCGAGTGTCGTGACTACACACCAAACAAGCCAAGATCGCAGTCGGAATAGACAGGGGTCCTGGATGCCAACTCCCTGACAAAGTAGGTCTAGGCACGCGATGTAAACAAGGCGCTGCCTATCGAACTCAGTTCGAAGAAGTCGAGGTGATGCTGACAAGTAAAGGGAGTGTTGTGTACCAGCGTGCATGAACGTGAAGTTGCGGCTGTCGGCCTTTGCATCTATGGAGTGCCAGAGCGCAGCATTGAGAGATGAGAGATAGTTATCGCCGTGTATGTTACGTCCCGAGTGATGGATGGCCAAAGATTCCACGCAAGCGCATAGGACGGCTTCATGAGCCATAACTGTGACAGCGGACGCACGCATAAAGATGCTGTTGTTCGTCAATCGCGCATGCAGGTTCTGAAGACCTGTCCAGGTATTTGAAGCCGCGTCCAAGGACTCTTGAACCTGTAAGGACTTGCTCGAGGACACGGTGAGATCCAATGCGTCCGCCAGCTGATCCAGGGGGTCCATGTAGTCAGAAAGGACGGTCCGAGTTTGCTCAAAAGCAGCGTAGAAATCGCTATCAAGAGCATTGAAGGTGAACATATCCCTCCCTGTGATGGCTTAGCCTCTTAACTGATTTGGGCAATTAGAGCCTACTCACCGATAGCGGGTAGATCTTCTACGGCAAGACATGGAGAAAAACCTGAGCGCCATTCGTGAAGCGGTCCATTGAGCGGGTTGCTCCACGAATGAACTAGAACACCGGTGTTTTGCTCGAAAGTGAGCTCACAGACAGGAGGGGCGTAGGATCCCATGTAGAGCGACACCAGGTTGGCGTTAGCCAGAGGCGGTTCAGCAGCCACGGAGATGAGCTTCTCGAGCCAAGGGGTATAAGCAGCGGAGCGGTCCTGGCTGGGATAAGATGCAGGACCGTCGTCATACTGCGTAAGCTGGTTTTCACGGACGATATCTGGAGACCATGATCGTGTGAGCTTGCGAACTATCTACGCCTTGTACGTGAAGTCTGACCCTGTCCACCCGTTCTACTCTTTTTGCGCGGAGGAAGATCTTCTTCGCCATCCGTCCCAGGCATCTCCTTCTGCTGTAGCTCCAATGCCTTCGCGAGCGTACGTTGAGATCGACGAGGAAGTGCTGACGGGCCCTCCTCTGCTAGCACACGAGATTAGCTAACAATGGAAACAGTCGTTCCATGGGCTTACCCGTATGACTATCTGACGAAGAAGTACGGCCCTCTGTCTTGTCTGTCAGCGCTGGATCTATCGGGATCATCAGTTAAGCTCGTCATAGTATGATACCATACTTACCGCTCTTGCTCTCGAGCCCGTTCCGCTTTCTTTTACCGGCGCTTCCAGCCGGGCCAGCTGTGTGAAGGATGGCGTCAGAAGTGGGCGGCATGAGGGGTGAAGAGAGCTGACGCAAGCCGTCCTTTGGAGTCGGGGCCTTATAAGTTCGCACTGAACCGGGTCTCAGATTAAATGGTCTACCAACAATAAGGAGTGAGACTCACCGGGTTTGAAACACTTATCGCGAGGCCTCTCCGCGCCATCGATATCGCTTTCATGATCGACACCGTGGACATCAAATACTCGTGCCAAAGGCTTCCCTTTCCGTTGGTTCGCCTCGCGTGTTTTATTCTTCGCCATTGAAAAAGGGATCGCTTTCGTGACCTGCGAAGAGAAACGATTCCACGATGATGCGGCAGTCCGACGGGTTTGGTTGGCCTCCGGGTCTGAGCTCAATCAGCAGCGAATCCCCGGGCTCTGGTAAAGCCACGAACCGTTGACCCGTGGAGCATACTTCCACGGCTCGAGAGATTTGCGCTCCCCTGTCTCGTCTACGTACGAGAATGCGGACAGGAACTTGTCGGCATCAATCTGAACCTAGACAAGTACATCAGTAAAGAGTGGCTCTCAATGCAGCGCTCGACATCGACCAACCTGGAGGGACTCTGGAATCTGACAAACGGCGTATACGTCCAAGAGATAGAGGTTCTGAGCGATAAACTTGAGTTGGCTACCTGGAGTCATGATGCCGACCGCGTCGCGAGCGAAATTGGGATGTGCAATCCAGGTCTCCTGGGATCTGCTTTCTGGGCTAAACACCTTGATGTGAGCTGCAACGACACAGCCTGTCAAGCGCTAGAACTGACTTGTTCAGAACGTCAGGTCCTATAGCCAGGTAACGCCGCGAAACATCTCGGTCAAGAGCCGGGTCTTCGTCGTGGTCCTCTTCTCCAGTCTCGCTATCGGACTCGTCGTCGGCGTCGTAGCGGGTTTCAACCTGCATGGGTTTGGCTTCGGCGGGCTGGGGAATCGTCAGACGCAGTGACGACATAACACGAAGACGGACTCACCGGGGATTTCACAGTACGCAAGGAACCGAGAATGTATGTTCCCAGTCCAAGATAGACAGCAGCCTTAGGATAAGTGACGAAGAGAACCCGATAAGCCCAGTCGGGAATGCTGTAGTCAGGGCGCTTTGGTCTGGGAGCACACCCGGTATGGTACTGGACGCCTCGAAAGAGCGCAAACACAGTGCCTTCAAGATGGATAAAGACGCCCAGTTCTATCACACTGAACTGCCCTTGGGAACTATTAGCGAATAGAGACCAAGGAAATGCGGACGGCGGGCAGTACCTGGATCTATCTCAGGCGGCAGATCTGAGCAGGACTGTATCGACGTGAATCCTTCAGGCATATCGCCTCCGTCAACATGAGGCTTGCCGAAACTTCCAAGATCCTTGAGAGTTTTGCCGGCTACAGCAGGAGAAGATAAGGAACGGAAGTGATAAGTAGAAGAACGGAAAGAGTTATGTACCTTCACGAAAAGGTACAGGACGTGCAATGTTCACCTGGACGGAGCTGAACAGGTAGTTCTCGTCGGAACCGAAGCGGGGCGCGTTGACAAGATCGGCCTGAGTTCTGAGCGCGTCTTGATACGGAACAGGAAGATACTTGGCAATGGCTACTCCAACAGCTACAGCCGCCTATCGGAAACGTAGGAGATAAGAAAGACCGCGCCCATCATGCCAATGCGCTAACAAACCTTTAGAGCTTTGAGGCGCATCTTGGGACCAGCTGTGTTCCGATCTTCTGGGCGTACCTATACGACGCTCAATTCATCCGTGAAGTTACAAGGTGATTTATCTAACTAGCCTTGCAAGAGACACCTGGCCCCACTGTACGCCCTCGAACCTTCTGCTCCGACGTCAAGATGGAATATGCCCTAGCACCGTCCTCGACGGGATCTGCATAACCTGAGCGTTCAAACGCAGTTCCGCCGTGTCCGCGAAAGGGAACGCTGGGGCCGCGTTCATTGCGAGGACCGAGGATTTCGTCGCGAGCATTGCGCAGGTCTTCTGCGGGCTGGGCTTCAAGGTTCCTGCTAAGAGGCTCATCAGACCTCAGAGATATACATAGATAAGGATGTGCGCACCCATCAAGCACGAGAATCTGCAACACGTCTTCCGTACCGTCGTCCTTGCCACCAAACGGCCGAGCAAAGACGGCATCGCCAGACCTCAGACGAAGAAAGCCTGTAGTCGGTTAGTCCATGTGGTAAAGATAATCAAGTTGAAGTTACCTTTATCGACCAGTCCAGCCGCGAACGGTTTATCCAACTCGATGGAGCGAGAGGCGATATGGCGCTTGATGGTATCCTTCTCGCGCTCCTCCATCTCATACACATATGTCTTTGCAGCACCCGTGAGAGCCTTCACACCGGCAACTTGCTCTGCAGTGAACTGGGCCGCCGTTGCACGAAAACAGTGGGCTCTGAGAGGATGAACGTGGCCAGAGCGGACTTGCTTCAGAACAGGTAAAGACGGATCACGACTAACGCCGCTAGGTAGCTTAACGGGCTCGAGAGGAAGCTTGGCCATGATCAGGTACGGGGATGAGTAGCTGAGGTATACCGGTATCGGGTCGCCAGCTATATACGAAGTGCGTTTTGGTTCCGTCTATCCACGCCGGCCACAACATCGGGTATGTCGAATAAGCTTCCATGCCATCATGCCTCGATTACAGGGCCAGTACAGAGCAAGCAAAGATCCTAGGTGTTAAGCAGTGCGTACATTACTCATGGCAAAGAACCTAGCAGATCCAGAAACCAGCAAACGTACAAGGAGGCAAAGAACTGAGAAAGCCAGCGAGAGCAGGTCTCCAAGACCTCCGAACTCGATCTTACTTCGACGGAACCAAATGCAGAGCAATCTGGTTCCGTCTAAGCAAGATTCGCCTAAACTCTCTGCCACTATCCGCAGTCTGAAGCGCCACTCTCAGTTCCTCCGCGGAAGTCGCCCACTGCAGTCCGCTAACAAGCGGACCGCATGATGGCTTCTTGCCTGCCGTGGAAGGAGGCCTATTAAAGAACTGTGGCCTCGACACGACCCATTGAACTGTCAGTAGACTGTCCTCATTAAGGAATACGTACCTGTCAGAAGCGACCTGCACTCGCTCAACCTAACCTCGCAAACCGACTATCCGCCTACGCACGTGTCGGCATTGACGCTATCAGGGTACAGACCCATATCGTGTGGGCAAGCGCACAACCTCGACAGGTACCAAGGTGACACCCAGTCACGTTGGATCTATCTCGGTCATGGAATCGGTCGGGTTTGTGTAGCGCTCGAGGAAGACGACATGAGTGTTAGAGACAACTCGCATCAGAAGAGGAGCCAGTTGCAGCAGAGATTAACGCGATCACGTGGGTTGATACCGTTCTGCGACTGCGAAGAGATCGGAACCAGAGACCGCAAGGAGCCAAGGACTTATGACTAGTACGGCAAATAAGCCTAGAGGAAAGACGTAGCCAGTGAAGCCCCAGGGAAGTAGTGGCAGTCGGCATCAAAGCCGCGGCGAAGTGCGTCTCGACAGCGCCACGAGGCAGATCGACAGTCCCTGGTCAGTAAGTTCGATCTCGACCTATCCAGCAACGATCTGAAGCCCGTGTCTGATGTTTGTAACTTAGACCAAACGCCTGCCTCGACAGTACTTAACTCAACGAGTACCGTACCAGCCCGATTGATCAAAGTACGTCACATTTAAAGTGGTCCGGTCACAGCGTCATGATCCAGGTACCTTGAACCCAACTTCCATCAAGGCAGCATGCCAACCAAATCTCCTACTCGCCAAGTGAAGGTTAGCTCAAGGTTACCTACCAGTCACACTGTGGACTCATTCCGTCGTAACAGTTATCCGGACGGGAAGCACCTTCATGGGGGGGAGCAAACAAGCAGCGTCTCGCAACGCAACCTGAAAACAGGCGAGCGAGAGGGAAAACTCGAGATTGGAAAGAGGGTACATACAAGGCAGGAATGTCCTGCTACAATTGCCGCAAAGCGAAGAGGAAGTGCGAAAAGGAAGGGGAACGGGCATGCACGTACGCTTGAGTCATTTCTAACCGATATGGAGGTCACTCAACACAATACAGGTACTGCGCTGATCGGCAGTTACTTTGCATTTGCCCAAAGCGCACGTTTCAAGGGTATCGGGCAGACATGCCGGCGAAATCAACAGAGAACCCCAGCACGGAGCATCGAGAGCACGTCTGCAGAGAACTGCGCAAAGCGGGTGTAGGGTTGAAGTATGTGCACCACTATGACCTCGATAAACCAGCGCGCTCACATTATCCACAGACTCTCATCCGGATACCTCATAGATCAGGGAAACATGCATAGATAAAGAGAGTTGGATAGAACTCCGGGTCTGTATCATTGAACCATCCTACAAAATGGGCTACATGGTTAGCTAGATACGTCCAGTCGTGTCGCCTCGTCTGTACATGCAAACGTACGAAATCAAGCACGGGAATCGCGCACATTACGCCCAAAAATGTCTGCATCTGGATGCAAGTGTTAGTATCAGGTCTATGAGAAAATGCATCGAGCACGCACTCGGAACGACAGATGCTGTCTGGCAAAACGAGCGTGGATGGGAGGATAAATAGACCGAGGTGCTATCGACTGAGGGACGCTGAGGCGCAGTAGACCACGATCAAAACTGCGACAGATAAACGAGAACGTATCGCGATCATACAGCGCTCGCAGCATTGAAAGTCGAGGGAGGAAAGGGCGCTGTGGAATGCAGGGAGAAAGAAGACGGCAAGATTACACCCGGCCCGCGCAGGTTGTAGCCCGCAACCTAGACAGACCCCAAGGTGACATACAGTCACGTTAAGGCTGCGAAGGCCACAGTATAGAATGATGAGGGCGGGGGACGAGCGAGCGGCCGTAGAGGATCAAACATGATAGCAGGAGGGAAGGAAAGCAAGCCGAGTGCTAAGTCGCGTCTGATCTCGGGAATAGCCGTCACGACCTTGAAGTGAGCTCGAGGTCGTGACGGCTATTTCCGAGATCAGACGCGCCTCGGGAATAGCCGTCACGACCTCGAGCTCACTTCAAGGTCGTGACGGCTATTTCCGAGATCAGACGCGCCTCGGGAATAGCCGTCACGACCTCGAGCTCACTTCAAGGTCGTGACGGCTATTCCCGAGATCAGGGCATGACCGAGCTATCTCCGGCTTCCAGTTTTCCATGGATGGGTGGAACCAAATACGCATTGTGATGGTTGATCTAAAGCAAGATGGCCGTGCTAGTCCAAGTATAGCAGGACCCATGCGAGGGAAGAAGCTGGGACTCTCCTGCCACACGTGGTAAAGGTGGCTCTGAACGTTGATGCACATAAATGTACAATAATAGTAAGTACAATAAGAGCGCAAAGAAATGTGGCAAAAGGCGGGCGTACTGTGAGATCAGAATTAAGCTCCGGAAAGACCAATGTGACTGACGTGACTGGCCTTCATCACGGCGGCAAAGTGTGCAAGTTGGAACTCGTTCTGCTACCACCACCACAGCCCGGCCGCTGCTCCATTCCTTTCCGTCGCTCGTTCCCTTTGCTATGTCTTCTCTCGCATCCTCCTCAGATCTGTCAAAACAGCATCCCAACTCCGCCTCTAGCTCTGGAAAACTCGTGAACTACGGCTGGAACGCTATTGCTGGGGATCGCGTGCTCACCGACTTCATCCGCGACAAGTCCGAACAACAGCTCGAGACCTTTCGTAATCTCAGTCCAGTCCTCCGCCACCTTCCGTTCAAATCAAACCTCTTGGACGCGCCCATTCCGCTGGCTCGGGCGCTCTATGAGCAGTACCGCTCGGATTTCGCAGAAGGATCTGTTGATTATGACTTTTTGGATGTAAGTTGCTTTCTGCTTGAAGTGCTGTGACGGCATGGCCTGTATCGGTCTCGACGTGACTGTGCGTCAACCTCGAGATCGGTTAAGGCTGTGCTTGAGCACGGTTTGGCTTGTATCGAATTGAAGCGTTATACTGTACATCAGGCCGAATTCTTTTGGATGTTAGCGATAGAATCATGACTTAAATTCGGTCGTTTTTCTAGGAGGGAGCTCAGAACACCGATGCTTGGGAGAAGTCTTTGTTTTGCAACGCAGGACAGAACCCCAGAGGTCAGGCGACCATGGTTCGGAAACTGCACCTTGCAATAGGCGAGCAACCGTTACACGAACCCTTGGCCTTAGCGCAACAAGCGGAATACTTCGGGAAGCAACAGAGAGACCAACTCTCGCGCTGGATCTCGGTGTTCTCCCCATTCTTGGCTTTCGATTTCGTCGCCGCCCATATGATCCCTCGATCTGTCACTCGTTCCTTAAGCACCGCTGAGGCGCTCCCCTATCAGCAGCAGCCGCTTGATGCGAGAACTGTGAAGGTGAAATCGGGCGCACTTCAACGAGACGTTCAGCTGATCCAGCCGTACTAGCGGTTCAACACGTTGTTTGAGAAATATCACCTGAAGATTGCGGCTTGGATCGAGGCCATGACAAGCGGAAGGCCCGACAACGCTGGTCATCACGGATTGTTGGATATGGTTCACTACGCGTCAAAATCGTCGATTGAAAGTATAACCGTATGTAACGTAGGCAGTGCCGCCTTACTCTTGCGCGCGCATCTTCGGGTAAGCGTGTTTACTGCTCCATATACATGTATCGCGACTGACAGGCGCAGGATCATCCAACGCCGGAAAACGAGCTCGTACTGGAGAGCCTAAGCCAAAGGATTCGCGAGGACGCCAAAACCAAGGGACGGCCGCTGTAAGTCAACTTATCACTAAATCGGCGTCATACGCTTACCTGCAGTTAGGCCCGACGGATTTTTCACCGACGATGCGGAGAACACGGACTGCTCGGTTCCGTTCCTGTGCTCGACCATGGTGTCGCCAGTTGGACTATTCATGGGATTACAGATGTACGGTAGCACGTCAGCACTAACCGCACACGAGCCGTTCCAGGCAAGCATCGTCCAGTTATGCATACGAAGGGATCATTAACGCTCGCATAGTTTTGGCAGCAACTGGCGCATCTTCCCCGACCTGCGTGGTTGAAGGGTTTAGAGGATGACATCAAGCAGGTCATGGTGATAATGGCGGTCGCTCCAGACAACTTCGATGGATGGGGTTTGCTCACGGTCCTTGCAAAGCGCTGGAAGGCGTTGCATGCCCGGAATGGGCCAACCGACGCGGACGTCGACTTCTTCAAGAATCGCTTGATTGCGCGGGAGACCAAGAACCAGAAGAAGAAGAACAAGCGCACTCTGAGGCTACAGGAAGGAGTTTCTGTGCTGGATGGTACGCTTGTTTAGTGTAACGACTGACCAGACTCACTAATTGCCAGTGCAGATGTCCGTTCAGAGGCAACGAAGACCGCTGACGCAGGCGGTGCATTGCAGCATGTACCGCTTCACAGCGGGATTCCCGCGCCTGCTCCTTCGGCCGGCTCCGGGATCGCGCCCGCACCTCCAGCAGACCCTGCTACCCATGCGCTGTCTCTCTCTGGACCCCACTCAGCAACAGTTCAACCCACGGCATCGACCGTCGACGTCGAGATGCAGCACGCATATAACGACAACGGAACTCAGGACCAACCCGCGGCATCGACGATAGACGTCGAGATGCAGCCCGTATATGACGATGAAGAGCCTTCTCAAGAATGCTGGATCAACCCAGCGGACCGCACAACCGGCCATATTCCTTCAAGATCTGCGACTCCCGACCCTGAGGTACGTTAAATCACAATATAATCGTGAGTTGGGCTGACGCTCAACTAGACACGATCCGCCTCTCCGCCTGCGCATCAGGACGAGGAAGCCCGATCGCGCTCATCTACGCCAGAATACCCCGGTGCATCTTCCCAACGGCCAAGTCTTGAGGTATGCCGTTCTGTCAAATGTGCCGAAAATCACTGACGCGAGGCCTAGCAAAACGCGTCAGCAGGCAAGGGAAAGACTGATGACGAAGACGAGGTGAGTTCAGCGTACCCTCCCTCACGAACGCTGGTTGATAACCACGCAGGATTCGGGTCAGGACGGCGACGAAAATGGCGAGAGGAAGGTGCGTAAAATGACGATCTCGCTGTCCATGACAACTTGACAAGTAAACTTACCCTTTTAACTCAAGCAGACCGCTACGGGCAAGAGGAAGCGCGATGACAATGACATCGACGAGGAGGAGGAAGTGAGTTCAACATTATCGTAAATGGGATATCAGCTCACGCAAAACAGACATCCAGCGAACAAGGCGGCAACAGAAGTACGCCGGCCAAGTCCTCTGCGAGCAAGACGATGCCCAGTGATGCCGACGACGAAGGAGACGAGGTAAGTTCAATGGCACCTTTGCTTTGAACGCCGTCTCACACTACACAGGAATCTAGCGAAGGAAAAGATAACGAGAAGCGCGAACGGCCTGCTAAGCGCAATGCGAAGAGGGCCATGCAGAACATCGACAACGACGACGAAGAAGAGGTAAGCTCATGGCGCATTCTACAGGACGCAAACTCACGCTACACAGGAGCCCAGCGAGGACGATGCCCCATCGGGCGGACGCAACAAGGTACGTTTGTGAACGCCTATCTTGAAGGTATACTCACCCACGTACAGAAGACGGCGCGCGGTCATGCGTCTTCCGTTGAACCGCTCAAACGGAAGACTGCAAACAAGGTGAGACTCTTCTCGACGTCCGCCTGTTCATTTCCTCACAACCTTACAGGATCAGCCTGCGTCTAGCTTGAACCGAAGCACCGTTACGCCGCGCGCTCGAAGCCAGAGCGCACGTCTTGTGAGTTATCTAATAACTGGTCCAGTTACGCAATTAACAGTCTCGCAGCCCGTCGCCTCTTCGTCAAGTCAACCGCCAGAGCGAGACATATTCAGACCTGCCTCACCTCCAATCAAGATCGAGGAGAAAGTGTACACTGTCCCGGATGTCGCCGCTCTGAAGACCATCAAGGATAGTTGGAATTCGCTCGGCTGGCAGGAGATGAAGGTCGAGAGCGACAGCGAGAGCGATGGCATACAAGAGGTCGACGGTCCACTACGGACGACGAACGCCGTCCACGACAAGAAGAAGGGCAAGGCGGTGTTGAAGAAGGGCAAGGCGATGTTGGACTGGGCAAGGTCTATCGTGGTGAGTTACATAAAATCTGTGTTACTTGTCCCTAAAGTCTAAAATCCATCTAGGTGCGCGCAACTGGACGGCGCACGAACACTCCCTTCTCGCCAGCTGCGCTTCAAGCGGTGGTTCAAGGGCAGACCGACGGTAGCCAAGCCACAACAGCCCCCTCTGGCGACACGCGAGAGAAGCTCAATGGTGATGTTCGCATGCAGCATGCCTCTGCTGGTGTTGACGACGGCGAGCTCGGCGGAGATGGGCACACCGACGAAGACGCAGACGAACGCACCTCTTCCGCAAGTCACGACAGCGAGTTGGACGGCGAGGGAGAGACCGATGAAGAAGCCGCCGAACGCACCAAATCTGCAGCGCGGGAGGCCAAACTTCGTCGTGAGGCCAAGACGCGTCGTATCAGGGCCGAAAAGCTGGCTATGGAGGACAATCCGGACGCCGAAAGCGACTGCTGGAACTGGGCTGAGAGCGACGTGGAGCAGGAACTGCCAGACGATGGCATCGACTTCGAACTGCCTCTCAAGCCGGTCGACAACCAGGACAATTTGTCGCCGATGCTGCTGTACGATGTACGGGTGGCCCTTCCGCGTACGAACGTAGGTGCCTCTGTCTTGATTAGCGATATTAGGTGCTAACTCGATGATCACAGCGAAACTACGGCCGCTCACTCTTCAAGACCATCGACCATGACACGCGCGCGCTCCTAGGCACGAAGACCGACGTCGAATGGGTAGAGACGTACAGCTTGAAGGAGTGGAACGACAGATCGTTGGACAAGATTGAGGCGAGCATGCATCTCGGGCACGTTATGCTCATCCGCGACAGCGGTGTGAATGGCGATTACGCGTGGGATATGCGTAGCGCGACGAAGATCAAGTCTGGGGCGAACCCGTTGGAATGTCAAGGTGCGATGGAACGTCCGTGAATGTGATATCTTGACCGCTAACAAGCCCTTGTAGACTACTGCGACCCAAACCAGCCGTCTGGACTGAGGCACTCCATGGAACCTCTCACCGCTTTGATGAACCCTACCCCCGACAGGATCTTGAACTGCCTGAACGCGCCGCAACAAACTCCGCTCGTGAAGATTCCCCGGCAGGAGTGAGTCCAGGACGGTACTGATTCAAGATAATTACTGACATTTATCAGTGAACTCGATACGGGTTCACTGGCATACAACACCAGATTCGAGAAGGTTTCGCGCGATGTGGGGGAGGATGAACTCAAGTTTGATGGCGGATTTGCGACGGGTTTAAACTGGGCGATTATCTCCCAGAAGCACGCAGTCTCGTACGGTCACGTCGACACTGCTGGCGTGTACACCGCGATCGCCATTCTCACAGGTATAAAATACTGGGCGATACGGAAGACCGCGCTGCAGGGCAAGACCGAGATCGACGTCGACGTAGCGGATTATTTTGTCGACCTTACCGACAGAGACTTTGAATCCCTACCTGGCGGCGACAGCGCATGGGTTACTCTGGTTCTCTTTCCCGGTGACATCCTGTGCGTCACGGTTTACGTTGCTAAGCTTGTATCTGACATTTCGCCCAGTATCATACCTCCCAACGCTCGCCATGTCGTCTTCACCATTACGAACGCTATGATGTCTGGCATCCATTTTTATAACCACACGCAGTTCCAGCGTTCCGTATGTGGTTGGATCACCGCGAAGTTTGCCAGCAACTGGATCTCGAACGCCGAACACGACAATTTCGTGTCGATTCTTCAGTCGCATTCGACGCTTTGGGAGAAGGGTTTCAAGAAGAACCACAGTCTTCCCGAGTTCTCTCCCAGTAAGCCGCGTGAAATGTCTCGCAGGACGCACAACTGAATGAACCTCAGTTCTCCGCACGCTCCCAAATCCAGCTACTGAACACGGAGCTCGTACAATCGTCTCGCTCGCCGCTGTCATCGTTTTCAACAGCTCGCTCTCCGGCTCATTCGACGTCTACGAGGGCCTGTACTGGCATACCGACAAGATTAGCCTCAAGAAGATGCTGAACGAGATCGCAAAGCTTGGCTACTTCAAGGCTGTCAGTCCCAACTTATCGTGTCGCGGGTACAAATATTACCTGTCTCAGTGGATGGATGAAGGCGATGTTTGGGACGACCGTTGGACCTGTCTTGGTCTTGGAGAGGTCTTTGCTCACGTCGGTCGGGCTTTAGTCTTCCTGAGCTATCGGTGGGCGGGCAGAGATTTGCCGGCCGGCCGTAAGCCTCCGGCCATCGCCAACCCGCGCGAGGACCCGAACTACTACGACTTGAACAAGAAGGATCGACTGGCCCTGGATCAGGAGTACTGTCTCAGCCCCGAGCAGGTTCACCTTCGCGTGCTGAAAGATATCTCGAGCGCGCTCGGTTTCCCGGTAGACGTCGTGGAGGACTTGATTGGTAGCCTCGATGAGATCATTGACGACTTCAAGAAGATCAAGACCATGGACCGGAAGATCTTCCCGGACGTCGAATGGGTGTCGGAATCACCCCGCACATCCGCACGCCGCCCAAGCCTATGGGACGCTTTCTACACACGGGCGCCAGTCGTCAAGGACGAGCAGGACACTGTTGAGGCGATGGATGTAGGTGTTGAAGGCCAGGCAGAGGTTGACGTTGAAGTCGAGGAAGACAAAGAGCAGGAAGAAAGCGGTAGCGAATATAGCCGGGGGTCTAAGAACGGAAAAGGGACGTCCAAGGTTGGGGTGACTCGTAAGACTAACGCGAAGGGTAAAGGTACGTCTCGGGCAAAGCGCCAGAGGCTCCAGTGGTTGGCCTGGTGCGCGCGCGGACTGTATATTGCATCCTTTTACTCCTTTCTTCGCCCATACACCTCTGCTTTCACATGTGTACATCAGAATAGATTCCTCCTCACTCGCCCTACGTATCGTACTGCCTTTCGATATCTTACGCGCGTCTTTTGGTCCTTCCTATTATCTAGATTCCCTTTTGAACACGCCCATATACTAATTCCATGCTGCTGATTCTCCTTCTGAATGTATCCACTTTATAATGTCACCTACATCGCACTCCAGACGTGTTCTTATGTAACCCGACCTATGCAATGAAGCGCATATATGCGCTACGTAAACAAAGGTAAATAATGCCTAACTCCTTCCCTTTACTCTGACGCGCACGGCGAGCAGAAACTTGCACTAAGAATCTACGTACGACACACGTGATCGTGGAGATGATCGGAGATCCCAGCCGCGGCGGCATAGTGGGCTGTGAGGAAGCTTTGACCACAACCACCATGTCAACTGCTACAGCTAACTCACCCCCTGTTTTCCCGTTACCCTGTCATGACATACGTCGAGTGTCGTACCTGGTGGATCCTCACTACGTTCTGGTTCTCCAAGGCAGCTCATCTCCTGCCAACCGTCCACTTTTCTCGCAAGGCGAGATCCTCTCAGATGCGGTCGTTGATGATCAAGGCCGATGGGGAGTCCACGAATGGTCTTCTCTGCCTCAACTTTACGATCCCTCGTCGCCTTGGTTGCCACTCATACCCATCTACCACGATGCCCACCACATTACGCGTTCAACAATCCACAGGACGATGATGGTGCATAAGGAAAGACAGCAGGGGAAGCAGGAAACAAAGAAGCCAGAGAAGGTGAATAATGGGGAAAAGAAGGACGAGGCGAGATTTCAGGGGAGGGAGCCTGTCTTGTTCACAGCGGAGCCTGGTTTGAAGGAACGGATGAAGGACTATGTGGAGGCAGTGGTTGGGCGAGCTCGCGACAGCTTGGACGCGATACAGAAATTGCCTGACATCGATGGGGTTGAGCATATAGTATGGCCAGGAGAGGCACAAGAGCGTGCGACCTACCTGTCTCGCCTGATCATCGTCGGCGTGCCGTCACGAAACTCCTTCAAAAGAGCCTTCACCAGTATGCGTCGCGCTATTCTCGAGCTCGAAGGATTCCATGTCTGGGCAACCTTGACACAAGCAAAGACCGCCCATCGAATGCAGCTTGCAGTCTCGCTGGCTAGGGATATGAATGCTACATACCGGGGCGTATTCTTGCACGGAGACGTTCGCGACTGGCTCGACGCAGGGTCGGATGTGCGACGCATATATGCGGGTCTCATGCAATGCTACGTGCCTACCTACGTGCTGGTTCGCGAGGCTGAGTGGAATATGGCTCCATTGTGTGGCCTCAGACACGGTATCATGCCATTCAGCCCAGGACAGCGAATCCAAGGTGTGTGTACTAAGGCAACAAATAAATGCCTCGCACTAACATCCTTTGATAGATTCTCAAGAGGAACAGCAACTACGTTTCTACTGTTATCCTCCACACGTTGCAAGCACTCTGTTCGAGCGCGCAGCTAGGGGCCTGAGTGAGCACAGCGCACAAGGGCAGCAGGGCGCTGTAGACCATTTAGGAATTCTTAACGGACGACGTTTTGAGACTCAGGGTGAGTGTTCCGTGCACAAGACATACGCAATACTGACTCTCCAATAGTACAACAAATGCATGCGCGTACAGGAGATCCGTATACCGGTGCTGTCGGAGAGGGGAAGAATAAGCGACCGGATCCACAGTGGCAGGCCTTCTTAAACTCCTCCCCGCCCCCCACATTCATGACATCCTTCGACATGTCAGACCTCTTGAAAAGCTCGATCGGACCATATGACCTTGCTCACGACGTTGGCAAAGGTCTGTTTCTTCCGAGACCTGCTCTGATTTGGGGACTCAACGGCAACCGTCGCATGGTCATGTTGGAGACGTTGGCCACAGTCTGGAAATTGCTCGTATTGCGATCGTGCTTATTTCGTCGCGGCGATTTATCTTCCCAGGATGCCCACCTGTCTAACCAGGATTGGCGCTCTATCCTGAATCGCACAGGATCGGACACCGCTTTATCGGCAATGTGGCGTGTGGGGAAACCCGAGTTATGGGGAGCACGCCTGCTGCCGGACGTTGTACAGCGGATCCAGACCATGTCAGGCCAGCCTACGCTCAAACGAATGGATTGCTCGCTGCACTGCTTACCAATTGGCAAATTCAGCAACGAGCATGACCCCCAGCGCAAACTCGAGCACGTCGTTCTTTTCCGCTTGGCTGAGCTGCACGTCCTGCACGACTTCGCATCGTACCATCCCGACCTCCAGCACAGGGTCGATGGGCGGTGGTGTCCCCCGCCGTTTGATGCACAAGATGCGTTGGACGATAGGCTGAACGCATTCCCTGGACTTAGTGCAGAGACCTCAGCGGAAGAGCACCAGGCTATGGAGGACATTCTGGCTGTGGTACGGTGGAACGGGCGAGATGGTGTCAGGGCGTGGGAAATGGAGGATGGTCCTTCATACAGGGAGTGGCTGACGGCGTTCAGGACTCTGTTGAGCAGATGCCCGACGGCATGGACGAACAACCGCATCTTCGATAGCGCCGCCACTGCTCACCCTGAACTCGATATCTTGAATTGCGACCTCAGCAAGCCCGATGCTGCTATGAAGACCATCAGATGGGTGCTAATGGGGACCCACATGATGTTGAGTATGCGTGCAGGCAGAGTACCTTCCAGATGGTTTGATAAGCCAGAACTGACCGATCTGAGTCTCTGTAACCATGACCGGGGCTATTAATTGTAAAGGACAGGTTCTGCGTGGTGTTTTTCACTGTACTTTTATGTTTGTCAAATAAACTCTACTTTTGCAGGCCGGGATACTTGGGTCCAAACCGTGTCTGTGCACAGGATATGAGGCTTGTTCGATTCGTTCAAAGTACAATGCTGGCAACTTTTCAGCTGTTCAGGTACCGTATTATCGGTCTTTCTCACCTCCAGAGGCAAGGTCATTGACATGACGACGGTCATCTCACGGGGGCCGGCTTTACTTGGCAGCCGATCAACGGCCAATATCTACCGAACCTCTTATAAGGAGGCTTCCCTCGGACCACTTTGCCGCCGCAGCATGTTTTCTCTAGCTAGCTTTCTCAAACATCCCCTCGTTGGAGAGTTCTGGTACGCGCTCCGTCTGTTACCTGCAAGGCTTTTGGGCTTACAAACAGCGTGACCCCGTCGGAGGTTGTGGTTCGCCATCGCGATGCCGCGGGCAAGCAGAAGCGTAAGCCCCGCTATGGCAAAGTGGGGTCCCTGTATGCGCTTGGTTTGATCACTTCCTAGCGCTTACTGATGTACGGGAAATAGGGTGATGCTTACCCCGGACCCAGAGTCAAATCCCGGTCGCGATGCGGCTTGGTTCGGAATCCTGACCTGGATCCAGCCTAAGGAGGAGGTTGGGCGCAAGCACGTTCGCATGGTGCGCTCCAAACCTGACCCTTTTGCGCCCTCTCTTCTTAATCGATTCATTACTTATAGTGTGAAGTCTGGTGGGTCTACACCAGGCAGCATGCCATCGACGTGGTCAAGGCCGGGAACGGCCAGAACAAGAAGAAGTAAGCTCACCCTTACACCCTTTAGTTCTGGAGCTAATCGGACACATAGGTTCCTTCGTGACCTCCGCAAGTGTGACAAGAAGCAGGCCTGGGTATCGAACCACTTCTCGGACGAGCCGCTTGACTCAATCATGAGCGAGTCCTTCTTTCAATTTAATCTGCGCCAATATTTACTCTACTGTTTGCAGCAATCCCGGATTACGATGAGATCAAGGAGCACATCAGGCTTTCCTT
>KV424798.1:0-20473 GCA_001632445.1 Peniophora sp. CONT | reverse complement strand
AACGTCACCGGGCTCAACGAGCGCGGTGGACTGTCGATTACTCTGGGACCAGACGGGTTGCCAGATGGGAATCCTGAGGCTGTCATGATATCTAGGCCGCTGGACGGGACTAGAAATCCGAAAGTTATGCTTGGGGCGGTGTTGGAGGAGTTTGACGGGGTTGTGGATTATCAGTGAGTCTTTCAGTTTCGGTTTCGGTGATGAGGAAGAAAGAATGTGGACAGCTAATGGTGCTTGTTGAACAGGCATGGTTACTTCAACATCTTGCCGATTACTACGCCGAAGGTCGTGGGCAAGCCTGATGTGACTGTGCCGGCCACCAAGATCAAAGCTCTTGAAGATGACGCATGCGCTATACGGTTCGGCGACTATAATGTTCGTCCTATACACAACCTATGGGAGTCCTTAACCTGAGATACGCCCGTGCAGATCGAGAACATGAGCCCCCGCTCCCACCACCTTCCCATCGTAGCCGGACACATCGCAAAGCAACTCCTCCACCCCGATATCATGTTCCTCCAAGAAGTCCAAGACAACTCCGGACGTGGTAATGACGGCACGACGAGTGCCAACATCACGCTTTCGAGACTTGCCAAAGCTGTTGGCGAGGCTTCGTCGGATGGGTTGCGGTATAACTTTACGAATATCGATCCTCTGAACAATCAGGATGGAGGGATTCCTGGTGGGAATATTCGGACCGCTTACTTGTGAGTGCAGTATGTTTAGTGGGATACGGTTTGACTACTGACTTTCGCTTGAGGTACAACCCGAGCAAGGTGTCGCTCGTTCCTGGGTCAGCGGGTGGAGCTGAAGACGCAACGACGCCCTTGCTTAAGGATGGTGGACTATCACTAAGGTAGACTTCCATCTCAGTCACAACCTGACTACCTTCGTCTGACCATTCAAATCAGCTTCAACCCAGGTCGTATAGACCCTACGAACGACGCATGGTTCGAAACGCGCAAGCCACTTGTCGCTCACTGGATAACACCCGAAGGCGCCAGCTTCTTCACTATCAATCATCATGGCAAGTCGAAGGGAGGTAGCTCTAGCACCCATGGTGATGCTCGACCTCCCGTCAACGCATGGGTTGAACGTCGCACGGCTCAGGTGCAGGTCATCGCTGTAAGCAGATCCTTCAATTTGCCTCTATGTTCTTCTTACTGATGTCTTATAGGACTTCATCGCCTCGATCCTCGCTCTGGACCCTTCGGCATCCATCATTCTAGCAGGCGACTTTAACGAGTACACCCAAACGCACTCAGTCGTTGCGCCACTCGAAGGACTCATGCACGACGCCGATGCCGCCGCAGGCATGCCCGAGACCGAGCGTTACACATACGTCTTTGACCAGAACTGCCAGCAGATCGATCATATCTACGTGAGCTCTGCTATTGCGGATCGTGGGGTGCAAGCGGAACATGTACATGTTAATAATTGGGCGGAATCGTTGAGTGTACGGGCGAGTGATCATGATCCGAGCGTGGGGATGGTGAGGGTTTGTTAGAAGATTTGGACTGTGGACTTTGGATTTGTGTGTACTATAGGTTCTACTGATACGATGCCATACATACGCGGCATTTTCGCCTCGCTACCTTTGTTGTACGGATTTGGGTTGCTGAATGACGCGGTCACCTGAGCCTGATGGCGCTCAGTCTGACAGTCTAGCAGACGCGTCGCGCGTTATTTGTTCTCCGCACGCCTATCCTTGCGTGAATACGAACAGGATAGCCGCGCAGGAGGGTCCCCGTGAGTGGGTTGACAACATGAGAGTCAGGAGTATGATGACGCCGAAGTTTTCAAGTCCGTCGCGGCGTTGCGGATCCGACAAACGCGTCAACGCACCTTTCCTCCCACCACCATGGACGATTTTGATGCTCTACCAAAGAATACCCGCGAAAAGATAGACCGCGCTTTTGATAAAGCTAGCTCAAGCTACTCGAACTCTGTGCCATCTGCAGACCATAACTCGTACGCTGGTGGATTCATCGTTGATGACGCCCCTGCACCTGGCGGATTCTTGTTAGATGATGCGCCTGGCGGGTTTCTGCCTCCAGACGCGGGCGGCTTTTTACCACCATCACCTCCTTCCGGCGGGTTCTTGTCGCCATCGCCTCCTGCAGGTGGTTTCTTGCCTTCGTCTCCACCACCACGAGCAGCCCGAATCCGGTCTCCCGATGATTTTATCACGCTTTCAGAAATCACGAGAGCTCTACAAATCCTTGACTTGCCTCCAGACGATGAAGAAGTTTTGGCAGTCTTCAGAAATGCAGCTACGGGGTGGGGAGCTAGAGAGAAAGGCGATGAGGAAGGGGAGCCTGAGGAGACAGTGACTCGAAAGGATTGGCGCGCGGTGTGTAGTGCCCTTATTGGAGACGATGATGAACCCGGCGACGCCGAGATGGATGAACCAGAAGATGTAGTCGAAACTATCGACGATGAAGATGTTTCTATGGAGATTCAAGAGTCCGAGGGCGACGCGTCGTCTGACGAATATGTCGAAGAGACGCCGCAGCCAAAGCGCAAGCGTGGTGCAGCAACCAAGACCCCTGCCCGCAAAACGCGACAGAAGAAGGCCGAGCGTGCTGACTCTGACTCTGACGGCGACCCACTCAATCGACTATTGACTGCGCGGCAAAAGCGCGAGTGTTTACATGCATTCTCTCTGTTCTTTCCTGGTCTTGAAGAAGACGCCGTCAAGCGACGCCGGATCGGTATCAAGGAGATTACACAAGCGTCCAATATACTCAAAGAGAAGACAAATGTGGAAGAGGTTCGTATGTTTTCATGTTCATCGACGCAAGATGTTTTCACTGATAAGAGTTCAAGATGGTTGAAATGTTGGAGGCTTTTTCGAGCACACCCGACAAGACCATGAGTCTGTCTGACTTCGAGAAGATGATGATCACTACTCGCATGGTTTAACTCTTATACCGACATCTGCGTCAAACGTGTATTAGCGACTTCCATCATACACTGCATGAATCAAGTCGTGGCGCACCATTTATTCGTGCTTCCTCCCCCTCTCGATGTCCCACTCGTGCTCCAGAATGCCAAATCTGACCATTCCTCGCCACTGCCCGCTCACCCAATTGGCTTCTCGCTCCATATTTTCCTCCACGAAGCCCCTACGGATGCGCTCTGTCAGTATGCATAACCAACTTTGCCATTCCCATTACGCGAGTCGACTCACATGCTCTTATACAACGCTCTTGCGACTGTGTTGTGCTCGACCGTGCCTAGCGCGATGCGATGCAAGCCGCAGTTCTTGAACCCATGTTGGATCACCCAAGTCAATATCTCTCTTCCGTACCCCTGTCCTCTGTAGGCCTCCACCAACGAGATGCCAATGTCGCCGATGCGATTCTTGCGCTGTGGCATGGTCAGGCTGAACTCCCCGATAAACTCTCCGCTGGCCTTTTCCGTGACCATAATGAATAGACCATCATTGGACTGTATGCTCTCCGCAGTCTTCCTCGACGAACTTCTTCGTACGAGGCGCAGCGTAGTCGACGAACGCCAGATCCTGGATCTCGAGCGAGTTCCAGAGCTCGAGTATCTTGTCTGCGTCGGCCGGTTCGTAGGCGCGGAGGATGGTGCGTTCCGTCTGGAAGGTCATACTGGGTGTTGGGAGTGCAGCCTCCGGTAGCACTTGCGCCGTCTTATATCAATCTTCTGCATCGGCGCCGGCGCCTACAGAAGTACATCCATCCACCGCAGATTGACGCAGTGGAGATCTACGCCACTTACGCATCCTCGATAACCACGCGCGCTACTTTCGCAGGTACTGAGTCCCGGCAATGAGAGTTCTGCTGGTCAGTTGCGTCTTGATGGCTCCAGATTATAATGTAATGTGTGATTCTGCGATTCTATTGAATGCAAGATGTTCTCACTGATACTGGTTCAAGATGGTTGCAATGCTAGAGGCTTTCTCGTGCACGCCCGACAAGACCATGAGTCTGTGCGACTTCGAGAACATGATGATCGCTATTCGGACGGTTTGACTCGTATGTTCAGAGTTACATCTGTGGGGCGAATGTGTTCATCAGCGACGTTCATCATGTGCTACTCGAATTTGATTCAAATAGCGTCATAGCTTACCATTTATTCGCGTTTCCCCCCCTTCTCAATGTCCCACTCATACTCCAGAATCCCGAAGCTGACCATGCCTCGCCACTGCCCGCCCACCCAATTGGCTTCTCGCTCAATACCTTCCTCCACGAAGCCCCTACGGATGCGCTCTGTCAGCATGGGATAGTCAACCGTAGCCTGTTCACCATGAGTGGACTTACACGCTCTTGTACAGTGCTCTCGCGGCTGTATTGTGCTCAACCGTGCCCAGCGCGATGCGATGCAAGCCGCAGTTCTTGAAACCATGTTGGATCACCCATGTCAATATCTCCTTCCCGTATCCCTTGCCTCGGTAGGCCTCCACAAAGGAGAGGCCAACATGGCCGATGCGATTCTTGCGTTGTTGCATAGTCAGGCTAAACTGCCCGATGAACTGACCGTTGGCCTTATCGGTGATCATAATGAATAGGCCGTCATTGGACTGTACGCTCTCTGCAGTCTTCTCGATGAATTTCTTCGTACGAGGGGCAGCGTAGTCGATAAACGCCAGATCCTGGATCTCGAGCGAGTTCCAATGCTCGAGTATCTTGTCGGCGTCGGCTGGTTCATAGGCGCGGAGGATGGTGCGTTCTGTCTGGAAGGTCATGCTGGGCGTTGGGAGTGGTAGCCTCCGGTAGCACTTGCGCAGTCTTATACCAATCTTCAGGGTCGGTACCGCCGCCTACAGTCACTGCTATAAGTACATACATACGCTCAGGAACACCGCAGAGTGACTCGGTGGGATCTAGGCAACTTACGCATCCTCGATGACCGCGCGCGCTACTTCCGCAGGAACAGAGTCCGACAATGAATGTTGTACTATTCAGTCACTCTCGATGGCTCCAAATTATGATGCGATGTGTGATACTGCGATGCCCTCAAAACTCCAGCCTGCGTCCCCTTCCATGATCCCACTCATTCTCAAGGATACCCATCAGGTCAATAGCCTGCCATTGCTTCTGTACGAACTTGCGCTCCTTTGACGTTCCTTCGTGTATAAATCCTCTGCGCGCTCCATCAATAACGACGCTATTATACCTTTGCCGACTTGACTCCGGGATGCACTCACACTTTCTGGTATAGACCGATCGCCTTCGTATTCCCCTCGAATACGTGCAGGTATAGCCTATACAACTGCATTTCCCGGAACCCAAAGCCCACGAGCCAGCGCAGGACCTCCGTTCCATATCCCAACCCCCAGAACTCGGGCGCAAGCGTCATGCCCAATGACGCCTGGTCGCTTGCGTAGTCGCGCCGCAGCAGACCGACCTGCCCAATGCATCTCCCCGTCTTCTTGTGCTCGATGATAGCGAAGAATGATGGCGCGTCAAGCCAGGCCGTTACAGTGGCCACCACGAAGTCTCGTGTCATTGGTCCAGAGACGGTGCTGAAGCACATCTCACAGACGTCGGGATCTCTCCAAATCTCGTATAGGCGATCGGCATCGGCGGGAGTGTATGAACGCAGGATGGTTCGGTTGGTCTGGAAGCGCATGGTGACCGAGTGGGTGAAGGGCCGTCGGGGGCGTGGTTGGATGAAGAGCGGATGGACAAAGCACGCAGAGCAGGAGGGATATATGTACTTGGCTGAGCGCAGCGTACGTCGCAGCTGTGTGAACTCGGTAACCCTGTCCTGACCGACTGTGCCGAGCGAGTTGCGCGTCGCTCTTCGCGTTTTGAAACAAGAGCTCTCGGATCTCCTACTAAGTTTGCGCTGCGGCGCAGCATCGTCCAACTGGGGTGCATACGATGGCTTTGAATGAACGGTCAGGACTCAGTTGAGTCCACCTCATCCTAGCACATGTCTGCGCTGCTACAATGTCGCGCTGCGTGGGATGTTCCGACGGGCAAGAGCGAGTCCGCAGACGGTCTATCCGCAGTACCACATAACGTTTAAGTCGCAGTCTATGATCTTCTCCCGCCTTGAATAGTCCGTCATCGGAGCATTGTCTACAACACGTTTTGTAGACCAGTGTCCAGTTGGATATGTGTGGGCATCTTATGCCTGAACTAGGACAAGAAGGTCGGGAACAACTCGCGAGTCGCGATCGGCACTGCGCGCGATAGAGAACTGTGCCGAAGTCGCGATCACATGAATTTCCCGGAGAGTCGCGTGGCGGGACTGCGCGACACAGGCTCTCTCTACGAGAAGCTCAGTCGCGTCCAAAGACGCGGGGGTAAAAGCTCATTAGAGCCACGAGTACGTGGAAAGGTCGTGCCATAGCTTGTGCATCGAAGAGTCGTAAAGGTAAAGATACAATGACACTCGGAAGCTGGAGATGATACAAGAACGCGGAGCCTCCGTATGTACAGTACGGGCAGTATAGTATATACACGTGACCAAAAATCTATATGGGAGAAGGACAGCACCATGCAGGCACTCACAAGTCTACTAAAAGCTGAACGAGTCTATGAACAAGCTGACGCTAGGACCACCGCGCAGCACAGAGGAAGGGCCATGAGCACGCAGGACGCGCTTCACGTCTTTTGCGACAGCGCGAGGGCCGCACACTGTGTTTCATGAGTACCAGTATAGTCATGCAAGATCAGCAAGTACGCACCATTGACGGCGACAGAGCCTTGCGCGCTATCCATCGCCTCGTGAAGAACGGTCGCGACGTCCGGGCGCCCCTTGTTCCACGTCGTCTTAGAAAGGGCAGAGAGGTTGTCGTACGCATCGCCCTTCTTTTCATCGGAAGCGGGGGAGATAGGGCTCGTGGGACTGGATGGCTCATCGGATGTGTCGGTAACGTGGATCCGGACGGAGATATGTAGGGTAGGCGGCGCGGTCTCGAGCACTTGCAGCAGGTCGTTGTAGATCAGGTTGACTTGATCTGCACGGCGGGATTAGAATGGCCGGGTATCAGATAAGATGGACCCGGCATTCTTACCAACATGGCGAATCGTCCATACGAAAATGATGCTCCGGCAGATAGTGGGATCGGCACGGGCGCGACTGTTCGGGTAGTCAGTAATTCAGGTTCACACCGCGTGGAGAGAAAGAAAAGGCTGACTGGGCGAGGTCGACGAAGAGCGAGTTCGTGAAAGAAATACCAGAACCGTCTGCGAATTTCATCAGATGAGGCGCGCATTGCGTGATTCGACCACTCACAAGCGAGGAAAACAACCGTATCGTAGTGCGCAAGGTGCGGTGGGTGTCCATATGGTCCATCAAACAGGATCTTGAGCTTACCACCCTCCTTCGCGATTTGATCCAGGTGACGCGTGAAGCCCTCTTGCTTCTTGATGATGAAGATGAGCTCCTTATCGCTATTTTCGCTGGGGGAGACTGTTGTCGTTGAGGAAGAAGAGGAGGACGTGGACTCCAAAGAGTTCTCGGTCTTCATCTTCTCCGACGTCGGAGCAGGCGGCGCAGGCACGTCGGCGTTGGCGATGGTGAACGGATGCGACTCAAAAGGGAACTTTGATACAGCGGGCATAGTAATATGAGCGCTCTGGCCGGGCGACCAGTGAAGGTGCGCTGGCCTGTGGAAGCGAAGGCGCATATACCCGTCCGCGACGCGCTCGACTGTCGCGTTGCAGGCAGCCCCGCCACCCGGCATGAGATAGCCGTGGTTGAAAGCGAATATCCGGCCCGCGCGGACGATACGATCGAAGCCCCAGAGAACCCACGTTGGCCAGACGTATTGCCCCAATCTGATAAAAGCATATCAATACGCAGTACGCGTATCAGATAGGTAGATAAGATAAAAGGTGCGTACCTGTGGTCAGCGGAGTGCATGTAAGCACCCAGGATGAAAAAGCTGCATGGCGTTTAGTCTTCGTTGTTACGCAGAAGGCAGGAAGCACGTACAAGACCAACAGGAAATGCGAGATGATGAAAACCTCGTATGCCCTGTGCCGCACAGGCCGCACGAAGACGATGCAGACGAGCGTGAGTGTGATGAGGGCCACGATCGCCCATTGGATCTGAGGCTCCGTGATTGCGTTGTCACCATAAAGGCTGGCAATTGACGTTCATAAGAAGGTCGCAGGTCACAGTTTGAACGCTCGGAAGACGCACCCTTTTTTTATCTATACTGGACGTTAGCCTTTCAAATAAGATGACAGGAAAGGCGTTCACGCACATAAGTGATCGTGTGGAACCAAGCCAGGATGAGCAGCGCGCGGGCGGTAGCCCGATGCATGTAGTTGAGCTTCTCGTAGCCAATGCCAGTTATCCCTGCAAGACGTCAAAAAGGTGTGATGTGTAGATGAATGAGCAACTTACAGCCGATGATGTTGTTGCGCATTCCGAGGGCAGCAATGAGAGGGAGCTGCGCTCCAGCGACAGCACCCGTGCGAGCAGCGTAATTTCTTTTACCGCTGAAGATGGCTAGGAGAAGTATAAGCAAGTTAAGACAGAGTATGTGGTAAGACTACGCACTATTGACGAACGACCAGCCAAAGAGCATGGCCAAGTATGCGATAGTTAGGAAGGCTTCCGCAAGGTTGATCGAGTAGTACGGTCCGATGGCGATGTCCGAACGGAAAGCGACCACACGCCAGGCGTTGACGGCGGCGGCTGGTAGGCGGGTCCACTTCGAGGGACGAGAGACCGTACCGCGGGACTCAACATCGCGCGCATTTTGCGCCTGAACGTGGCGCCGCCGGTACCAGGAGCTTATGAAGCCAACGACCCTACCGAGGGAAATAATGGCGAGCAAGACGAGGATGCCGTACCAGAACTCTCTAGGATACAAATGGTTGCGGATGGAGTTGAGGGATGGTGCTTTGCGGCCGTACAAGATGTGGCCCGCCGTCGTGCTATACGAGCCACCGGTGAGCCCGGAGGCGGTCGCGCCGGGGGTAGACATGTCCGTGAGCAGCCGAGGATGGGATGTGGCCGGAGTGTGAACCGAATGTCCGAAGAAGAGTTAGAGGAATGGATGCATTCTCTTTATATGGTCGATGCGGGTTCCACCTGCCCATAGCACCTGCATATAGATGCGTCGACATAACCGCCGCGGCTCCGGTCGTGTGCTCCATGAACCTTTTTTCTCGCAAATAACGCGGCGAGCATACGACATCCCGCTTTTCCAAAGTTCAACCAGTATGGCGATCGATGTTATCCACTCGGTCGCCCGTGTGTGTATGGTCGGAACCCCAAAGCGAGCGGATCGGAAGTACACGTGTTCGGGTGGCGGACCTCGTACGATCGTTGTTGCTTAGACGGGCGCGCCGAAGGCGAAGACAGACCGATATGCAACCAGGAAAGCCGCGGTTGACGTTGGTAATAACTTGATATGCCATCCATGTTTACAACAACTCTGCCATCAGCCCATAGCGAAGAAAGATAGCGAACGATGAGAGTGCATTTTTTGATTAGTCAAAAGACATAATGAAGCGCACAATACAGCAGCAATAAAGCCCGTCAAGGTGTTCCAAAATTGAGTCCTCGAGCCAAGTCAGAGCATGGTTGATGCTTCCGCGTTGATGATGGAGAAAAGCGAAGTTCTAGAAACGGAGATACATTCCCACACAGGGCGCGCTCACGCTCTCGAAAAAGCTTAAACGACCGCTATCGCTATCAGATAAACCGAGATAATCGGCGATATCGCAATGGCAATGCAGCACTCCGCCGCCAAGTCTGCCTTGGCGTTTAAGTCCAGTATACCAGTAACGGATTCCGAGTCGGGGTGGCCAAGATATACACATACGGGCCAGCTTCTATGTGACCATGGCGCAAATAGCAGTGCTTGGGATACCATAGGGCAAGGGGAAGCAAGAGAAGTCGTGTGATCTATCTCTTCTTCGCTGTATAGAAGGCAAGGACGTGAGCTTGAGTCGAGATCAACTCGGCGTACGACGCACCTCCACAGCGTGCTCGAGCACCAGGAACGCCACCATAGTCTGCAGTACCCCAAACGAGTTTATGCCTGGCATTCTCCGTCAGAAATTCGTCGGAGTACACGAGTATTTCAAAACTACTTACCTCGCCGGAAACATAGGCCTTCAGGCTTCAGGCTTCAAGCCGTCAGGCCTTCAGGGTCGAAGTGGTCAGCTTGGCACGGTCAATCTTATGCTTGGCCGAGCTAAGCCTCTTCAGCTTCGCGATAGCCAGAGACATAGCGACGTCCTTTACTTCTAGCGGCGGCAACTTTGTATTTGTCATCCTGTCTAGTGACGGTCGGACCTGAAGGCCTTTACGACAAATAGCCTGGTCAAGCGGCGCAGACGCTCGCAAATTTGTGTAAACGGCACGCGCACGAAACAACATAGGTGAAGAGAGCGGACAGCATGCTGTCGAGTTCGTCGTCAGAGATTGGTCAGAGACAACGAGCGTGCAGTCGGCTAGCGCACGTGGGGTTTGGGCCGGTGATTGCCGGTGCAAAACGTGCCACAAAAAGCCCATGAGAGCCAAGAGCAAAAGTGTACGTGGAAAAGTCATGCCATAGCGTGTAGCTCAAAGAGTCGTAAAAGTAAAGATACAATGACAGTCGGGAACTAGAGATGATACAACAAACCCATGCGTGGAGCCTCCGTATGCACAGGTACAGTACGGGTAGTATGGTATATACACGTCGCCAGGAATCTATAGGGGAGAAGAACAACACCGTCCGGGATGGCGGCACTCACAAATCTACTAGAAGCTGAAAGAATCAACAAACAAGCTGACGCTGGGACCACCGCGCAGCACGGAAGAGGGACCATGCGAGCGAAGGACGCGCTTCACGTCCTTTGCCACGGTGTGAGGGCCGCACACTGTGAATGGTTCATGAGCGCCAGTCTATTCATGGACGAACTGCGGGAACGTACCGTTGACGGCGACAGAGCCCTGCGCGCCATCCATTGCCTCGTGAAGAACGGTCTCGACGCTCGGACGCCCGTTATGCCACGTCGTCTTGGAGAGGGCAGAGAGATTATCGTACGCGCCGCTCTTCTTTTCGCCGAACACGGGGGAGATAGGGCTGGTCATGGACATCGGGCTCGTCGGGCTCCATGGCTCAGACGTGCTGAGTGACAGCGTGGCCGTGGCGGTAACGTGGATCCTAACAGAGATATGCAGGGCGGGCGGCGCTGTTTCGAGCACTTGCAGCAAGTCGCTGTAGATCAGATTGACTTGATCTGCGCTGTGGTATCAGAATGGCCGGACATAAGATAAGATGGATCCGGTTCTCTTACCAGCGTGGCGGATTGTCCATACGAAGATGATGCTCCGGCAAATGGTAGGATCAGCGCGAGCGCGACTGCATGGGCTGTCAGCTATTGAGATACACGGCGTGGAGGGATAACTGACTACACGAGGTCGACGAAGAGCGAGTTCGTGAACGAGACACCAGAACCGTCTGCGAACTTCATGAGTTGAGGCGAAACATGGCGTCATATCACCACTCACAAGCGAGGAAGACGACCGTATCGTAGTGCACAAGGCGCGGTGGATGTCCATATGGTCCGTCGAACAGGATCTTCAGCTTTCCACCCTGCTTCGCGATCTGATCCAAGTGACGCGTGAAGCCCTGCTGCTTCTTGATGATGAAGATGAGCTCCTTATCGCTGCTTTCACCGGTGGAAACGGTCATCGTTGAGGAAGACGAGGACGACGTGGACTCCATGGAATTTTCGATCTTCATCTTCTCCATCGTAGGTGCGGGCGGTGCTGGTACGTCGGCATTGGCGATCGTGAATGGGTGGGACTCGAAGGGGAACTTGGACACGGCGGGCATCGTGAGATGGGCGCTCTGGCCGGGCAACCAGTGAAGATGCGCAGGGCGGTGGAAGCGAAGGCGAATGAACCCATCTGCGACGCGCTCGACTGTAGCGTTACAGGCCACGCCGCCGCCGGGCATGAGATAGCCGTGGTTGAAGGCGAGTATACGTCCCGCGCGGACGATACGGTCGAAGCCCCAGAGAAGCCAAGTCGGCCATACGTAGCGTCCCAATCTGCGTAGGGTGTCAGAACGTGTACATACAGACAGCGAAGATCAAGGATGCATACTTGTGATCGGAAGCGTGCATGTAAGCGCCCAGGATGAAGAAGCTGCAATTCTTCAGCCGTTGTGAAGGAAGCATAGGAATGGAAACACGCACAAAACCAACAGGAAATGCGAGATGATGAATACCTCGTATGCCCTGTGGCGCACAGGCCGCACAAAGACGATGCACACAAGTGTGAGAGCAATAGTAGCCGTGAGCGCCCATTGGATCTGAGGCTCCGTGACTGCGTTGGGACCCTCAAGTCTGTATAACGACGTTTAGAAAACCTCGCGGATAAAGATGTCTCAGAAGACGTACCCAATCTTGATCTACACGCAACGTTAGCCGGCGAGATAAGATAAAGTAAAACGGTCCACGTACCCAAGTGCCTGCGTGGAACCAGACGAGGACGAGCAACGCACGAGCGGTGGTGCGGTGCATGTAGTTGAGCTTCTCATAGCCAATACCAGTTATCCCTGCCGAGCGTCAAACGGGTTTGCGATATATATTAACGATTGACTTACATCCGATGATGTTGTTGCGCATTCCGAGGGCAACGATGAGAGGGAGTTGCGCCGCAGCGATAGCGCCAGTCCGACCACCATACTGCATTTGACCATTGATAGTGGCTATGAAGATAATGAGTGAACCAGACAGAGTACACAGCCAGCCAACGCACTGTTAATGAGCGACCAGGTGAAGAGCGCCGCCAGGTATGCAAGCGTGATGAAGCCTTCCGCGAGGTTGATCGAGTAGTACGGCCCGAACGCGATCTCCGAGCGAAAAGCGACCACACGCCAGGCGTTGACGGCGGCTGTCGGTAGGCGGGTCCACCCCGAACGCCGAGCGACCGTACCGCGGTTCTCGACATCACGCGTCTTAAGCGCCTGTGCGTGACGCCGCCGGCGCCAGGAGCCAATGAAGCCCGCGACCCGACCAAGGCAGATGATGGCGAGCAGGACGAGAACACAGTACCAGAACTCAGTGGGGTACGTCTTGTTGCGAATGGCGGAGACGGATACTGGGTGGCCGCCATGCGACGTGCCGTTCATCTTAGCGCCGGCCATCGTGCTGTTTGATCCACTGGTGAGCCCGGAGGCGGTCGCGTTACCCTTGGAGGACATGCCCGTAGGCCGTTGAGGATAGGTTGTGGGGTAGGGGGCTAGGCTGTTGTGGCCGGAGGAGAGTGAACGGATGCCAGAGAAGAGTCGACGAAGAGATGCATTATCTTATACTTGTTGAATTCTGAAGCAGCGGAATGGCGTATGCTCGCCGGGTATTCGCGAGCAAAAGGGCTAATCATGGAGCACATGGACGGAACCGCAGCGACCATGTTGACGCACTGACGCAGAGCATCCCTTTGCAAATGGAACCCGCATCGACCGAGGTATGCGATCGACGTTATCGACTTCGCTAGCGACTTCGCCGGTTACCCGTGTGTGGCTAGAATCCCATACTGAGCTGCTCGGAAGTACACGTGTACGGGTGGCGGCCTGTACGAAGACCATGCGGAGGGTATCCTTGGCTCGTCGACCTCGTACGCACGACCGTCGGTGTTTAGACGGACGCGTTGAAGGCGAAGACGAACCGATATGCAACCGGGAAAGGCGCCACATGATTTCATAGGCTGGCAGTGCATCGTGTTGGTATGCCTCTCGCTTATCTGACCTCGGCCATCAGCTCACAACAAAGAAAAATGGCGAACGATGAGAGCATAGTTCTTGATTCGGTACAAGACATCATGGAGCGGACGATACAGCATGTTGGCCGGTTGCAATAAACCCGGGTCAAGATGTTCCAAAACCGACTCCTCGAGCTAAGTCAGACCCCGGTTGATGCTTCCGCATTGAACGCATTGGAGTTCGATGATGGAGAAGAGCGACGCTCTAGATTCGGAAATGGATCCCACATTTGACAGTGCGGCGGGCTCACACTCCACCCAACATATGGAAAAAGCATAAGGGTCCGTTATTGGCTTCAGATAAGCTGAGATAATCGGCGAAATCAAGGATCTTAACAGTCATGCAGCATGTAATCGCCAAAGTCACCGCCTTCTTGCCTTCGCGTCTAACGCCAATAGACCAACTTGTTTTGGTATCGGATTCCGAGTCGAGGTTGCCGAGATATAAACGAACAAGCACGGGCCAGCTTCTATGTGACCAAGACGGAAATAGCGGTGTATAGAATATCTCAGGGCAAGGAATAGCATAGGAAGTCGTGTGATCTATGCCTTCTTCGGCTTCTTTGCTGTATAGGACGTATGGACGTGAGCTCGAGTCAGAGGGCAACTCGGCGTACGACGTACCTCCGTAGCGACTGCGTGCCTTCGCACGGCCAGGGACACCGCCAAAGTCCGCTGCACCGCGAACGAGTTTATACCTAGTATTCTCCATCAGGAATCCGCCGGCTCACACAGATATAACGAGCTACTTACCGAACACCCGGTAAATCCTGCGTACGTCCTCCGCGAACCACCACCACACTATGCTCCTGCAGATTGTGTCCTTCGCCAGGTACATATGCTTTAAGGGTCGAGCCAGTGGTAAGCTTGACACGCGCAATCTTACGCTTGGCCGAGTTGGGCTTCTTCGGCTTCGCGATAGCCAGAGACATAATGACACCCTTCCTCTGCGGATTTCCTTCTAATAATGGCGACTTGGTATTTGTTCTCCTTTTCGGAGACGCGCCCGGCCCCTTCCGGCGAATAGCCTGGTTGAGCGTTGCAGACGCTGGCGAAGTCGTGTGGAAAGAATGAGATGCCTGAATGGCACGTGCACGAAGCAAAATAGGTGAAGAAAGACGTGAAGTAGCAGCGGTCGGACGCGCTAACGCCATTGACGGGCGCGCGACGGCGCGAAGTGCGGACAGCATGCTGTCGAGTTCGTCGTCAGAGACAGCGAGCGTGAAGTCGGCCAGCGCGCGCGAAGAGTCGGTCCGGTGATTGCCGGTGTAAATCGTGACCGCGTTACGGTTTATCGCGACAGACGCGTCGCGCGCGTTTCGCCACAAACCACCACCACCCTCTCCCAGCTACCATGCCTGCCCGTCGTCGCCGCACTGCTGCACCTGTTGACGACATAGAAGATGTTGACGCTACACAGAAAGCCGAAGAGGAGGATGTTGAGATGGACGGCGAGGGCGAGGAGGAGGAGCAACCACGCCGAGGAAAGAAGCTCGCGCGTGCTCGCAAGACTCTCGATATTGACGACTTCGACCCGAATAACTTTCCTGACTATCCTATCGCTGCTCAAGAAGCTGTGAAGCTTCAGTCTATGGCACAGGACTGGGGACAAATGAGTTCGCTCATCAACCAGACCGCGTTCACCTTACTCAACGAGGTTGCCGCCGCTGTCGCAGAGACGGCAGATCAAGGAGACTCGAAGGTGCGGATTGTGGGCTCCCATTATAAACCTCGATTGTTGCTTAGGTCACGTAGGAACTCGAAAGCCTTGATAAGCTGATGAAAGAGCTCATTGGCGTGGACGAGGACTTGAAACAGCAGCAGCAATGTCTGATCGAACTTCACGAGAAGGCGGCGGAGGAAGATCTTGTACTGCTTTCGCGCCCTTTTATATGTATACGCCACTAATATATTGCTCCCAGACCGACATTCTAGGCCAACATAAGCAATTAGTGGAAGCTAAGGCCGAACAATGGGAGAAGAAAACCGCCCGGCAAAAGTACGTGAAGAATAAAGCATACTTCGAGTTCCGTCAAATGTCACATGTAGGTCTACGGTTCTACGTGATCTTGAGTTGCGCTGACTACTAGTCGTATCACAGGAGGTTCTCCATCCTGAAATAGGCATGCCGCCTTTGGTTGAACTCATACCCGCTGGTACGTCTAACGTTGCATAAAGCATTCATTCCATCTGACTTCCTTCGCAGAGGAGGGCGATGGCTCCGATGACGACGACGACGACATCCAAGTCGGTGGCGTCGTGAAAGACCTTAAATGTCCGATCACGCTGACGCTCATGGTTGAGCCTTATACCTCGTCAGTACCCCCTCTCTCGCGCCTAACTCTTCCAAGTGCTGATACGCCAGGATAGGGAGGTCTGCAATCACTCATACTCGAAAGCGGCCATCTGGGATTTCTTGGGTCAGAACGCGAGCGTATACTCGAAGAAGCCTTGTCCGGCCTGCAACAGGATGATCTGCAAGAAGGATCTGTACTTCGACAAAGATCTTGAGGCGAAGATCAAGCGCCAGATGCGCAGACAGCAGCGCGAAGACGATAGTGACGAGGCCGAAGAGATCATCGAGTAGTCGTCTCGAAACATTGCTCCGGCGACTGGAGTTGTTGCTATCCTTATTATTGTATATGTGACTTGACTCGATATTCTACAGCGAGATAATGCCACCGGTTTACGTACGGGCCTCTTACACGGTGACTCTTTTCGCCTTTCTCTTAAGGTTTTGGCCGAGAACTACTTCCACCCTCCCTTCGCTTCTGGCTCGTTTCCAATCTACGCTGTTGTCCCACGCTCAGACGTCACTCGAAGACCAGTTTATCGCGACCCTTTGCGGTAACTAACCAATTTGAAAAACGCAGTCTTTCAGCTACGCCTCGCTTGCATTCTTCTCTTCTACACTTCGCTCACGCGACACCCGGCGGCCCGCCAGGTGTTCAGCGGTTGGATGAATCTTGCAGTATCTACTCAAGATCTGCCTTGGAAGTGCGCCTGGCGAGCTGAAAGACGGTCGGTTCTCGCCTCCCAGCTGGCGCATTGAATACTCGCGTCCGACCTCGCTGGAAGCCAGAACAGGCTTGGCGCTATGTAACCAATGTCTTCTGAGGTGCCACACACGAGTCTGCCGTTTGCGCGGCCCGTCTCCAGCCTCGAGCTCTATGGCTACTCATGAACGCGTCTGAATGCGCTCTGAGTGTGGGCATATCCATTCACGATGCGCCTGTCGGGCGCGATACTGGAGTACGGGATAATTTTTCTCGTCGGGGATGTCTTCGCCGCGACGTTCACAAATCTTATCCGCGATGAGCACGGCTCAAATATCTTCTTTGGTTTACAACGGTAAAGATCTTACTCTTGCCTCCTTTCCATTCGCCCTTTGGTTGATAGGAAGTGTAGACCATCGAAGGACTCAAGGCGGGCGAGACCAAAACCATGTACTCTTCCTCGCTGCCGTATCTGGCTCGGTGAGCTCGCGCCGCCTCCCGAACGTCCATCACACTCGTTGGAGCGTGATGTCTGGTCGATCTACGCCACCGTTCTCGTCTTGCCTGCCGCGCAGTAGCTTATCTTTCGTCTTTCCAAGGTAGCCTGCAGAGCCTCTGACCCATCGCGCAGGTGTCTTCGCTAACTATAGTAGGGACCGACCTTACCTTCGTCTATGATTGTCGCTACTACGGCAACCTGCTCAGAACGTGAGTATACCGATGTTGTCTTCTGCTTGTCTTGTGTTCACAGTTGCCGTCAGGTCTATCATGCGTCGCACACGCCGCCCACTTCGACTCGAGCAGCGATCCGATGCTGGGTCAGCGAACCAGTCTGAGGATCATGTACCCTGTCTTTGAACTCAACTCAATGTTCGCACAATGTTAGGCAGAAAGAGCCAAGTCGTAATGTCTATTATTGGGAGTGTTGGTACAGTGAGTCTACAGTGCCAACAGGGGCTTTAGCTTTTGTATAGTACAGGGAGCAGGGGATGTGTTCTATCTATAGTCATGTCCTTCCAAAATCGTCAAGTGAATTACAGGTACTCGGAGACGTAGGCGTTGGTCTTGCCACTCAGCTCGGCCTGGCGCTGGAGGGCCTCGGGCGCGTCGAACTTGTCCATGATGACCTCGACAAGCTGCATGCGCTCGGCCTTGTTGAACTCCGGGTCACTAAGGAGGGCGTCGAGCTCAGCCTTGGTCGTAACGCGGTGCGACTTGGGCTTGGGCTCGATGTGCGGGCCGAGGACGTCGAGGATACCGGTCCAGTTCCTGATGATGTGTAAGTATGCTGTTGTGCATAATCGAAGGAGCCTTTCTCACCATGACGAGATGTCGTTGTACTTCGCCTCCTTGCCGTGCAACCAACGCTCGATCGTGTACCCGTCGTTGTTAAGGACGAAGATGATTGGGTGCAAGTCGCGGCGCATCATCGTCGCGAGCTCCTGAACTGTGAGCTGGATGGATCCGTCACCGGTGAACAAGATCGTGCGGCCCATGTTCGTCTCGCGAGCAGCAAGCGCCGCGCCGAGGGTCGAGCCAGTCGCATAACCGATGGAGCCCCACAAGATCTGCGCGACGAGAATAGACTCATTCGGTAGAGGGACGTCGAGGATACCGAACGAGGAGGTACCCGTCTCGGCAACGACGATGTCCTTTGGCTGCAAGAACTGCGATACACGCGGCCAGAGGTAAAGTTGCGAGATGACGTCGGGACCGAGGGGGTCGGCGCCTGGTGCGGGTAGCTGAGAGAAGGAGCGCTTGACGGAGGTCGACTTGGCGGACGAATGAACCGACTTCAGGGCGGTAGTGAGCTTGGGAAGGAGGGACTTCATGCCCATGTCCTGGTAGAGCGCATGCTGGATGAGGGTGTGGTCGGAGTGTAGCTGGGACAGGGCTCAGTATACATGATGATGAACGATGATTGGTCAAAATCAGCTTACCTCTACGGTCCTCACGGTCGGAATGCGGTATGTGAAGTTGCCCGTGTTGAAGTCGGACTTGACGCCACCGACGGAGATGATGAGCTTCGCGCTCTCGACAGCCTCCTTGGTATCTGGGTGTGAGATCGAGCCAATGTAGATCTGTTAGATAAGATCAGCGGATCTAAACATGACGACACCCAAGCGTCAACACGTACGCCACCGTAGCGCTCGTAGTCCTCGGGAATTACGGTCTTCCCCATCGGCGCAGCGTAGACAGGGAAGTTCGTCGTCTTGACGAAGTCCTTGAGCTCGGCCTCGACGTCGTGGCGGACGGCACAGGCGTCTACCAAGACAACAACGTCCTCGCCAGCATCCTTGACGAGCCTCGTGATCTCGCCGATGGCAAAGTCCTCGACGTCAGGCGCGGCAGCGGGGGGATTAGGCTTGAGGGGCGTCTCGAGCGCACTCTTAGCCGCGTCGGCGGGCGAGAATGCGAGGTCGGTCGGAAGCATGATGTAGACGGGGCGAGCAGCCGTGATGCATGCCTGCAAGACGCGGTCAATCTCGCCGGGGGCGGTGGCGGCATCCTGCAGATTCGCGGATGCGACGGTGAACTGCTGAGAAGCCTTGTAGTACGCGTCGTAGCTAGCCAGATGTCAGTGATCGCGCGCCACAATCATGGAAAGCAATCAGACTAACCGGCCGTCTCCGAGAGTATGGTGCAGCATCGGCTTGTTCTTCTGCTGGGAAGTGCTGGGGACACCGACGATGTGCACGATCGGGATGTGCTCAGAGAAAGCTAGACAAAATATGAGTATGGGGACGAGTTTGCGAGCTGCAGCGCTACTCACCACCGGCAATGCCGTTGATCGCGCTCAGCTCGCCGACACCGAAGGTGGTGATGAGGGCGCCGACGCTGCCCTTCTTGACGCGAGCGTAGCCGTCAGCGGCATAGGAGGCGTTCAGCTCGTTACAGTTGCCGATCCAGTCAAGATTCGGGTGGTTCTCGACGAAGTCCTGACATAGGCACTGGCATTAGTAGCAGTACGAGGACCATAGGAGGTAGATCTTACGAGGAAACCGAGGTTGAAGTCTCCGGGGACACCGAACACGCTCTGCCACACAGTCAGCAGCGATAATGGGATAGATCATCTCAATCTTATCGCACCTTGACGCCGATCTGGACGAGACGCTCGAGGAGGTACTCGCCTACGGTGAAGTGCTTGCCCATGATAGTAGTGATAGTACTTTTGGAAGTGAGGAGTTGGTTGGATGCCTGGGTCCGTCAAGTGAGATGGGTTTATATACATCCTTTCCGCCAATCTTCGAGCATGGAACGAAACGCGGAGGCCGAGTCCTCGGGGCGATACGGACGCCGCGCCGGACCATATTCTGCTCCTAGAGCCGTCCACCCTGGCCGAGGCAGGCCGTTCTGCCACTCGGATCCCGCGAGGCCAAACAGTGCATTGTGGACACAGCCCGACGCGTGTGTATGCCGTGAAGCGGGTCCCCGTCGATGCTCCAGGTGACACGGACATGACTCTGAGAGTCGAGACATTTACTCTCGTCGCGCCGCGCGACCAGGCCGCGGATCGCCGCTGCAGCGTTCATGATGACATGCACTCGCTGACTACCTACTCTCAGCTGCTCTCAGAAATGAGCGGCAAACATACGACGAGTCCATCGATAGAAGGTATAGCTACTATCCAACGAACTGCCGACGCGGGAGTGTCGAGGTGACTCGACACCCGACTAGTCTGAGTTTGACCTTATCGTGAAGTGGGGAGGAAACGAGAGCTAGGCGGGATCAGCTCGCGGAACAGGCCATGCACGCGATGAGCACGCGAG
>KV424797.1:0-34629 GCA_001632445.1 Peniophora sp. CONT | reverse complement strand
AGCCCTTCACTCGTTGCTCAATATGAGCTTCGAGCGGGTTGCAAAATCTCTCTATACGAACGTGCTGCCAGCAGACTATACCATCAGTATGGAGCAGTACCACGCGTTCGCCACATATCAGCTCCAGTGCCGCAAGAAGGCGATCTCCGTCGTTCACGACCTTGCCTGGATGTATGCACAGCAACCGCATCCTCCGGGCTTCTACGTCGGCCAGGAGGCCCGGGCCCGGGGAGAGCGAACTTGTGAAACGTGCTACAAATCGCCCCAGCGTACATTCTATGCCAAGGTGAGCATCTTTCATCGTGCGTCACATCACCTTGACTGATATGACGGTATAAGAGTACCTAATCTACCGCCCGCCTGGCAGTGGGACAAGAGTTCACTTGCAATGCCAAGCTGAGCTCTTGGTTGAGTTACTACCTTGACATGGTGGAATTGGCGCTGGTACAGGATACAGCAGGAGCCGTCGCCACTAATCACGCGCGCACCGATGCTGTATTCAGCTTACGACAGGCGATCATTTGCGATGGTTGTAAGACTACGGAGAACGCGCTCGGAATGGTCAAGTTTGCGGAGAAGTTGAAGGCGGAGATCGACAGGCAGATTGCAACGGTATGACACTTCTCAGGTGCTGTCACGTATGGAATGCTGATCTTTGGATCATATTACTTAGGTGGACGTATCTGTTCCGGGTATCGTCTAGTCTCAAGACGGCTGCGGCGCGGTGGTTCATGCTTCGGTTTGCGTCGATATGCTTGCATCGAGTTCTATTCGACAGTCCGACTACGATGGTTCCGAGCCCTGTATCTGTCCTGTACCTACCATATCCAATCCACCACCCCATCATTGTTGACACCGTGACGTATGTTGCTCGATCTTCTTGATCATGTCATTCTCGCCTATGCTACCGCTTGCAAGGCCCTGTTGCGACATTGTATATCCATGTGGATGAAGCATGACCAATGGCCCTCCAGCAGTGACCGTAGGGTAATTGTACAACAGGCTCCTGAAGGGTCCTCTTAAGAAGAGACGACGAAAGTAGATCATCATTCAACTTGCGTCAGTCTATCAAACAACGTCAAGCATTCTTGTTTGCCAGTGACTCCGGCGAGCCGTAAGCTCTTCGTTGAGGTCTAGAGTTGATGAGTTGAACTGCACTGCGCGATGCTGCGCTATAAGTATAGCTTACGGGAGGCTGTAATAGATGCATACTTATTCCAATGAAACTTACTCAGCTTGTTTCTGGTCATGGTAGGTTTCAAGTTCCCGCCTTCGAAACCTCGGGCCGTTTAAGCACTGCCGCCCAACCGGAGTTTGCTGGTCCGCACTGCGGCGTCCATCGCGAGGTAGTACACGCATTTCATATGTTCATACCATTCTGCACTCGTGGTAGCGTAAATTCTTGCGTGTCAAAATACTTGTGGGCGCTGGGAAACCGCGACGATCCGCTCGGGCGACTTTGACTTTGACCACCATGACCTTCCCTCTTAGGGTGCCTTGGGCCTTCGAATCCATCCGAAGTCCTCGTACGAAAAGACTTGTACACACATGACATATGAATGCGACTATCCCCATATTCCTCTCACGTAGTCAGCCCATGTTACACCCTTACGCCTGTCACCCTCCGATCCGCGCCACAGGCGCTGAGCGCCGAGCTATAAGTAACGCAAGGGCAAACTTTCGCGCACCCGAAAAGCCCTCATCATGGTGAACTCCATAGTCAAGTCGACCTACGAGGCGGATGCACCCTGGGACAGCACTGATGCTGACCTCGTCTTGCGCTCTGCCGATGGAGACGAGTTCGAGGTCGACAAACTATTCCTCGTGCGGGCGTTTCATGGCTTCAAGGCCATGTTCGTACGTCCAGCTTGGCTCATGATGCATGCACATCGTCATCTTATTGTTTTCATAGGGAACTGGTATTGGTACGGGCGAGAAACAGGAGATCAAGGGCGGTCGCCCTGTCATCGAGCTCAGCGAGAACTCGGTCGTCTTGCAGACACTTCTGAGACTGACTTATCCGACGGATCCTGGCGTTGACGACCTCGACAGCGATGTCATGCTCGACCTCTGCGTTGCGCTGGACAAGTACCTTGTTAAATCATATCCCCGCGCCGTCATCAACAGGTTGATCGTCTTGGCGGACAAGACGCCAGGAGTCTCTTATATGCGCGCATGTCGCTTCCGTTTGCCTGAAGTGGCAGCGGCGGCTATGAAGGCTTCCTTGCGCTCGCCCAAGCTATTCGCGGACGTGCAGCCAGCGGAGTATAGCATCAGCGCGGAGCAGTATCATGCGTTCGCCATGTACCAGTTACAATGTCGGGAGAAGGCTGCAAGCGCCGTTCGCGACCGCACATGGATGTACGCCCAGAAGCCTCTCCCTCCGGGTTTCTATGTCCTTCAGGATTCGCAAGGCCCACCGTGTGACACATGCTACAAGTCGCCTCAGGGTACATTTACGACCTCGGTATGTCCGCTCTCGGTGTGCACTGAAGCATTCCGCTTACAGTAAGTTACAAGGACCCCCCAACCTCGCCAACATCTTCCGTGACGCGAGCATCCTCCGTAGAGGGGAGATCTCATACCATTCGTCTGAGCTCTTGGTTGAGCTACTATCTGGACATGGTCGAGTCGGCACTGGTAAAGGAGACAATAGGCACCGTCGCTACCAATCAGAAACGTATCGATGCTGTTTTCAGCTCGAGACAGGTGATCATATGCGAGACCTGTAAGACGGCGGAGAATGCCCTAGGGATAGTGAGGTTCGCGCAGAGCTTGAGGAAGGAGATCGATAGGAGGATCGCAACGGTATGTCAGATATGACCTAGTCTCTCTCTGTGAACGCTGTCTGAGCTATGCCTGATAGGTGCAGATATCTGTTCCGGGTATCGTCGAGCCTCAAGATGGGCGACCGGCACTTTTCCTGGCAATGTGAACTTGTTGTGGACTTGTTGTGTTTGATTGCATGTTGGTGGTTCTTCCACTTGCTGTAGCGTTATGTCCGTGTTACTCTCTATCATAGCACTCTCTGCCTCATTTCGTTTTCCAGTCCTGTTCATCCATACGTCACTCTCACCCTTCAACGCTTCAACCTTGACTGCCTACATGTATGCTACTTGCACGCTCAGTATATGCGCCTCCACGCCCTGCACAGGTGCCGGGCTCGATTCTCGGATAAAGGGAGTCTTTTCATCGTAATCACCTTCAAGAGCTACGTGTTTACTATATATTGTCCGCATACGGTGGATGTGGAACGCGCCGTTAAGCCCGATATGTGGGTTCATATGGGTCCAGCGTGGCCTATCGCCGCAGCAGTCGCTCGGCACCTTGCGTCTTACCACCATCACCGCCTTTCATCCTCGAGCTTTCAGCATGCCACTTCTTGAGCTTAACAACGTTCTGTTGAATGACGTCTTGCTTGACAACGAGAGCGGTAGACCAGTCCGCAGCATATAAAGCAGGGTTCTCGAGATGTCGAACTCGCTTCTGCCGCGCTTCCATCGACGACCATGGCGACGTCGCCAAGCTCCGCTCCCAGCACTCGCGCATCAACACCCACTGCTGGTTCTAGCACTCGCACTATGACACCTATGGTTGCTCCGGGCACTCGTCCCGCAACGGCTTATACCGTCCCTGGCACTCGACCCTCAACGCCGCATAGTACCGCTCCCAGTACTCGCCCAACGACACCTCACAACGTTCCCACTCGCCGTTTCATGGTGGTACCTTGGAAAGAGAGTGCTGCCGACCTCATCGTGTCCTCGGCTCGCGATAGCTTCTGTTTCAAAGTACACAAGATCATACTGGCGCAGGCGTTCCAAGGGTTTGACGATATGTTCGTGAGTTCAGCCAGTCCCTTCATCTTGGCAATGCATGATCTTGACACCGTATTAGGCTGGCAAAACGCGACTGGGCATCGGCGACTCGCAGGACACTCACAAAGGGCTTCCTGTGATGGTTCTACCTGAAACTAGCGAAGTTATCGCATGCCTACTGGAACTCGTATACCCCGTTACGCCGCCGACTGGCAAGTTCGCCGATGAGGACAATCTGCGAGATCTTTGTGTGGCACTCGACAAGTACGGCGTTAAATCGTATCCACGCCCTGTGTTGAACAGATTGACTGCGCTGGCGGACGATGAGCCGGAAGTCGTCTACATGTTCGCGTGTCGCTTTCGGCTGCGTGAAGTGGCGATTGCAGCTGCGAAGGCCTCACTGCGCTCGCCACGAGGGTTTGCAGACATGGAGGCATCGGATCTGAGGATCAGCATGCAGCAGTACCATGCCTTTACGACGTACCAACTTCGCTGTCGTGAACAGGCCGCCAGTGCCGTGCGCGATCTCGCTTGGATGGTCGATCTGATGCCGGACGTACCTGGGCTCATAGAGGCTCGCAACAAGCCCGATTACTGCCTCAATTGCTACAAGGCATCCGATCTTCGCATATACCAGTCCAAGGTATGTTATGAATCTCAGGCGCGCATGCTCGAGGGTATATGTTGACAACACAGTTATAGATACGCGGGACTGTGAAGGTCTGCATGAGCTCGTACTTGAACAGATATCTGGAGCTGGTAGAAGCGGCACTGGGAAGGGATACAAGAGGCGCCGTCGCTGCCGACCAGCAGCATCTTGCCGCCGTTCTTGCCTCGCATGGGATGCATGCTTGCGATGACTGCAGGACAGCCACGAATGCGTTCGCCATGCTTGCGCTGGCCAAGACTCTGGAGCAGGAGATAGACCGAAGGATATCTCTGGTAGGCACTCTGCGTTGCAGTACGTTCAGCGGCTGAACTGAAGTGGGCGAACAGGTCGAGTTGTCCATCTCAGACATCGTCTGGTCTGAGGCCGTTGAATGACATATATTGCACCCGTATTATCTGCTATGCTCCTACTCGTCCTTCATCTCACATCATCCCCTTGTTCATACCTACGCCCTTGCAGATATGTGCACTTTTCCTGTGAATCCACGTGGACAGGGGTTTCTTACGCCGTATGAGCTCAACTGACAATGAAGTATTAACGTTTGATCCAGTCTGGAACGCGATCAATCGCTTACCGTGGGGTGTCCAATTTTGAACGCACGCTTACCGCTTAGCCATGTTAAATGTTCAACTCCCCCAGTCGCCAACGTACTTAACTTCCGACCACCACCATCAACATACCTGGACATCCTCTGTGCTGCAATGGCCGAGGCTACGACTGCGACAGCTTCTTCACCCAAGCCCGCTGGTCGCGGGCACGGAGATTGGAGTGCTTGGAGCCCCGTAGCAGCTAGCACTAGCAGCGCGCGGCTTGGCTCCGCCCAACAACTGACCGAAGAGTTGAACCGCGAGTCCTTCCCATTCGGGCTCTTCGCTCGTGCAAACGACATCATCTCGCAATGCGCATTCATACCTCGCCGCGTGCCTCTGTCGCACTACACGGCCGGCGCGGAGGTTTGCATGCAACCTGTTTGGCCTCCTCATGCTGTCGGAGAGCGCAAGATCGCTACGCCTGACGACACTACGCGCATCCACGATGCGTTCATTGATATCGTGACCGGCAACATTGCGTTGACTCGCGAGAACACAGTGAATGCAGTGGAGAGTGTGATTGGGTTAACAGCGTTCTCTCTCGCTCAGGACGCATCACAGGACGAATGCGCGTTATGGAAGAAAACTCTAGTGCAGTAAGTTCTGTATCTCTTGTACTTGAGTCACCAGATTAACCTTACATTCAAGCCTTGTCCTTCGTCATGCGATCTTCATGTCGAAGAGTGGCTCCATGCGCCTATCGGTAGCGCAGCTGGTGACACTTGGCTCTATCCAGATCACGTACGGGATACAGGCCGCATACGACATTGGAGAGGGCACTTTCATCATGGAATCATGTAGCTCTGTGTCTTTTAACGCCGTAGACGTGGAGATGGACTATCGTGTTCAGGCCGAGCCAGAACTGTTAGATTATTCAGGCTCGCGAATAATCATCGGTCCACTGCGTCTGGCACGGCACGACTGCCAACCAAATACGACGGTTAGCTCTTCAGCGTATGTAGTCCACATGCACTTTACTGATGCCAAACAACCTCTCTCGCAGCTCTTTCGCATCTCAAAAAGCCCTGCTTTCGTCTTGCAGGCACTTACCGACATCGTGAAAGGCAGCGATATCACAGTGAACAAACACCTCCCACCTTTCATCCGTGATGCTCCTAATGCTACCTGCTGGTGCCCGTCTTGTACGGCCATACAAACACATGACGCTCTCGACTCGCTACTTAACGCGTCTGTCATGCGGCCGATATCGAGTGAGCGAGCCGCTGAGATTGATCTTCTAAAGAAGATGAGACGCAGATTGCAGAAGCGACGGTACAAGCAGAACCGTAAAGATCGCGGCGAGCCCGCTAAGAAACCTGGGCAGAAGAAGCGGGGCAAGAAGAAGAAGGGGAGCGGGACGGTTGACGCTGCGGTTCAGAGTGGCGGCGTTTTCGACGCGAAAACTACTGGCAATTGTACTGTCAACAGCGCGTTGTCCTTGGTGCAAGCCTACGAGAGTTCTGAGGAAGGAGAGATATCTGAGGAAGGAGAGATATAAGGTCACATACCGACGTACACGTTATACACAGCTGCTATGTCAAATTGGCTTGAAGCGTTCTGGCCGAACGTAGACTGGTTTATGCGCGCAACTTGGCGTCCGAGGTCCGATGCCATATGCTCCCGCGGAGTCTTGGGAGACAGGCAGTGACTAGTGACCAGTGACTCCTTCGCAGAGAGCTATATTGTCTCCACTGAGACCGGTAAACCCCTTTCGACACTCATCTCGAACAACCACTTGAGTACTACAGCCTTTCGATCGGCCATAGCAACTAGTGGCACCAGATCTTGTTCTTGCACCTGCACACATCACCTCGAGATGTCTACTCCGCGCTCTGCGGATGAGCTCTTCACCAACATGGACGCCGACATCATCGTTCGTTCCAGTGATACGGTGGACTTCAAAGTACACAAAGTGCTTTTGACCAAGCTATTCCACAGCTTTCAAGACATGCTCGTGCGTGCTGTGTTAAAGATTCTCATCACGCTAGTACTGAGATCTGATATCATGCGTAGGGTGCACCCATGGTGGGCGCTGGAAATGCTCAAACAACGCATGAAGGGCTACCGGTTGTGCCCCTGACAGAGACATCCGAGGTCCTCGAGCATCTACTCCGGCTGCTTTATCCCGTGCCATTTCCAGATCTAAGCGGCAACTGGGACGCGCTCCTTTCTCTCTGCGTTGCCATGGACAAGTACTCTGCGAAATTTTACCCCTTAGCCATCGCCCACGCTCTCCTCCAGGCAGCGAAGTCCCCAGGAGGTCCAGGGCCGGGATCAGTCTATGTTCTGGCGTGCCGCCACCCGTCTTTGAACGATCTTCTTCTAGACGTTGCGAAGCTTTCGCTGCGCCATACGCCCAGCCTGGATGTCGTCCCGAAAGAGCTCTTCTCCGGGATGTCAGCGATTCAGTATCATGCTCTCATCGATTACCAGAACCGGTGCCGCAAGGCTGCTGAGGACGCCACGCTCCCCAACACGATTGTTGAATGGCTTCCTCTGGAGGACTTGCCTGGGTCATACCCTCTTTCGCAATCAACAAGACCCTGTCCCTGCTACAAGAGCCGATTGATCGGCTTTGAATGGGATGTAGGGCCTGCGCAGGGCGAGAACGATGTGGAGGAGTACAGGATGGAATGCTCCGGTCATCTCATGGGCTGGTTGTCCAACTACCTTGACGGCATACGCTCCGGCTTCAAGACAGACATATCCGGGAGCGTTGTATCTCGCTCAGATTCCGTGGCTGCTGCTATCACGGAGGCTCTGAAATGCCCTACCTGCTCCAAATCGGAAGTAACGCGGATGGTAAGCTTCGTGGAGAAGCTGGCAGAGCGCGTAGACGAACAGATAGACGCCGTACGTACTCAGCCTTTGCCGTTTGTTCCGACTCTAAATGCAAAGCAGGTGCCTTTTCATGATGCTTGAAGGCGTTTACGATAAGCCCATAAGTTCGCTCATCACAACAAGCCGGCGCCGGTCGAGGACCGCTTCGCAAACCCATGCCATTTAGTTGTGTCTTTGAGACACGATGCAAGAATGACTGATTGTAACCGTTTGGAGATGTATACTAGGTGTTTGTGTTGGATGGATATGTGTGTTGTACTTCGTGGATGGAGGCAAGATGGTGGTCAACGTTCATGTTGGGTCACCGTGCTTCTTGAGATCGGAAATTTCCGGGCGGCAGTTACGCCGTGACGGACGTGGGTTGACCTCTGACCACCATCATGATCCTTTCTTGTACTTGTCTGAATCTGTGAGAACAAGAAAGCGTTCCATGCCCAAGATTTTCTGGAGGTCATAGGATATCGAAATGTACCCCGTGCCATTCATAGGCTGCCTGCGCACAGTGACTGCTGACCATGCCTACGCATTCCAGCGCCATATCCCTCGGTCAGATGAGGTGGTCTTCTGCGCTTCCATACTCCTTCTGGGAGCCATCACCGATTGACGATGCCTCAGTATAAAACCGAGCTCAGCACTACCTGCGAGGGACTCTAGTACCTCGTCTCCACCTCGGCAACGAAGTATCCGGTGTACTCATGTCGATCTCCCACGCAAGCGATGCGCCTTGGGATAATGCTAGTGCTGATATCATTCTCCGCTCCTCCGATGGCCCGTACTTCAAAGCCGACAGGCTTCTTTTAATCCGAGCGTTCCAGGCGTTTGAGGACATGTTTGTACGTGTAGAGCAGCTCTCATCGCCTGTACATCTTCTAACCACCGATGCTGAAGTCCTGTGCCGAAATTGGCGTGAGCGAAGAGCAGGAGACAAAAGACGGTTGCATAGTCATTGAACTCTCTGAGAGCTCTGACACCGTGGAGAGGCTTCTTCGTCTGATCTACTGTATGAACACTCGGCTTGACGACCTCGATAGCGCTGCCATGCTCGATCTATGTGTTGCCTTGGACAAGTACTGCGTCAAGTTTTATCCTCGCGCGGTACTCGACAGGTTTACTGCGTTAGCCGACAAAGAACCTGAACTTGTGTACATTCACGCCTGTCGCCTTCGGCTGTACGAGGTGGCGCGCGCAGCTGCTACGGCCAGCTTACGAGTACCGAGGCTGTTTGGCACTGTGTCGCTTTCAGAGCTTAACATCAGTGCCAGACAGTATCATGCGTTGGTAGCGTACCGGACCGACTGTCTCGAGAAGGCTGTTGGAATTGTCAAGGATTTTGCGTGGATGGGCAAACTCAAGCCAACACCACCAGGACTTCATTCGGATCGTAGCTGCGACGCGTGCTATAAGACTGGTCCTCGCGCATGGCTTGACCCGGTGCGTCTGGATCTTGCACTCCTTCTATGTACGACTTGCGCTATTCGGTTGTTGAACTTTATCACATAGGACCCAGCGCCAAGCTTGAACCTCAGCCCAGCCAGTCGCAAAGTACTGCTGAAGCCTCAACCAGTCTATGCGAGCTCCTGGCTGAGCCGATTCCTGGAGCTCATCGAAGGGAGATTGGTGAAGGATACAAGTGGCGCTGTTGCTCGAGACTGGCAGCATATTGACGCTATCTTTTGCTTGGAAAGCTCAGTCGTCTGCAATAGCTGCAGAACCGCAGCGCACGCACTTGGCATGGTCAGCTTTGCGGAGAAGCTAGCTACGGAGATTGACGTGGGGATTTCGACGGTAAGATGCGTAAATACAGGTTTGCGCGCACCATGCTTATGCAAACGCAGGTGCCTTTCAACGTGCCAGATGTTGACTGGTCTGTATATACATGATATGTACCGTCGTTATATGCTTAAAGCCACAAGTGCCATCTCTCGTGCATTGCATATCACGGCACATGTACGCGCGCGCAAGACACAGACAAGTCTTGCTGGGGCCGTGAGTCCAGAATACGATCTATGCAAGCGCAAGGCGTTATATAAAGTAGATAGAATTAAATTAAAGCATGGTGGAGAGCAGCTACAAAGAAAACTTACACAAGAGTCGATGGCACGCCCATATCAAGCAGGTAGGGGCGAGAAAGCGATGTACGTAGAGCAAAGGGATAGAGTGGATGGAGAGGAAGCCGGGATGTCACAAACACAAAGCATACAACACGATACAACATATTCCGCGTCGTCAAGTCATGCTAAATAGTCGTATCGTGAATAACTCCACAATCTACTTCGTCGGAGAGCTCGGCGAAGAGAATTTGACGTCGTCCCACAAGCCGTCGGGCTCCTTCTGCGGCCAGCGCGGCATATACGGGCCGGCGGGAGAGCCGGCGTCGAACCCAGGGTGCGGAAGCTCGCCAGCAGAGTTATAAGCGTTGACCACCTCAGCCAAGTCCACAGTGTTAGGTCTGCGCGAGTTGACAGCTGTCGACGAACTGTAGCCGCTCTGACCCTCCGAAAACAACGAAGAGGAGCGGCCGCGGGATGAGCTTGACGCCGTGACAGGGACGTTGTACGCTGCAACGGCAACGGGCGACGTCTCGGAAGCCATGTGCGTGAACCCGAGGTTGGGCGGAGTCCCAAACCAGTTAGCATTCGTAGACGATGGGTGAGGAGCGGGAGCGTCGATGAAGCTGTAGCCGGTGTCCGCTCCGCCAGCGTAGAAGTCGGAAGCCGGAAGGACACCGTACGCCGTACCGGGCGCCTGAGCCTCGTTGTCGGAGCCTGTCATATTTGCGAACGGGTCTGCGGCGGGCTGAGAAGGCATTGAATCGCGGAGCCAGTCGGGCACAGGACCAAAAGAAGAGTCGGCGGTGGGGAAAGGCGCAGGGGCAGCCGCGACATTGTTCGCGTCCGCAAGAAGAAGAACGGGGTCGATGGGGATGTCGTACTGGCCGAGTCGAGAGGTGGAGGCGGACGATGTTGTAGGAGTGGCAGCGACCGTGCCGGCGTCAGCGACGGCAGCGGTGTTCCCGCGGCGAGCGCGCTTGGGCTTAGCTGCACCACCGTCCTCATCCCCGACGTGCGCTTGAACGGCCTTCCTTTTCCGGTTCTTGCGGCTAGTGCTTGCGACGGGCGGCGACGACGCGCTAGCAATGAGCGACGACTGCGTGTCCTCTACGAGCACGGCTGGAGACGTTGGGCCTACGACGGACACAGGAGGCGGGGCGGGTCCTAGAATCTGGTTGGCGGGTGGGACTACCTGCTCCTGGTCGGTGTCGATACCGTTCATGACCACCCTGACAGGAGCGAGGATGGGCAGAATGTCACGCTTGCCCAGCACAGATGGAAGAGGGCCACGCTTAGCCTTCAGCCGGTCCGTCCACTCCTGCGTGTTATTGGCGATGTGGCGTGGTAGGAAAACGTCCACTGCGCGGTCGCGTAGCTGGATGTTACTCATTCCCTCACACTCGTCTTTTAGACATTCAAGCTTGAGATGGCGGATGACGGTTTCGGGGCGATTGGTCCTGTATTCACGCAGGCAATTAATGAGGGCAATGGTGACGGTGGAAGGTGCGACGTACGCTTTGCCGCAAAGCGTGCAGATACAATGTGGCATGTTCTTCGCTTGGTCCCAAGGGATGACCGCCTGTTGCGCATGGGTCGGTCGATGAAACTCAGGCTCTTTCTCGCCCGGAACCTCCGTGAAATAATTAGATGCTGTTTCGGGGTCGAACTTTTTCTGAACAATCGATGAATACAAGAGTTATGATATGTGGTTATGAGACACGCACGTAGATCTCCTTCGGAAACTCTATCCACCGCGTATTCGCCATTGAATCGACCGCTTCAACCAAGACCAGAGCACCACGGGCAGCACAGTAGGGTTTCGCGTCAGCCTCTACATATTGCGTACAGTAGCGCAGATTGTGGTCATCACGCTCGTTGAGTGGAAACATTCCTGGCGTAGCAGAGGCCATGGTCGACAGAGCAGAGAGCGTGGCTGCTCAAGAGCAGAGATTGTGGTCTGCAATTGAATTGCGATTTGCGCGCGAGACGCGACCTAAATAAGCCCTGACGCCCGCCGCGAGCTGGCTTTCCCACCGTTCGAACCACCCAACTCCGCCAGTCACGCGCAGAATCGCGGCGAGGACGAGCTGAAGAGCCAGGGAGATACCCGTTCAGAAGCTTGCTTTGTAGGTGCCGCCGAGGAGACGAGTAAGCGCGGGTTCAAGAGCCGAGTGGTGGAACAATAGTGTCGGCGAGGAACCCCCTGGATGTGGGCAGGGCGTAGCTTCATTGTTCCACCGAACAGCAAGATACGGGAACAGAGTCCACAAAGAGATGAAACCACCGTACTAGACGTCGTCTTTCTATACCTTGAACCTCCACCTTTATTTCTGTGAATTGTCGCTCAGTCGACACCGCCCGCTTGCGCATATAATCTGGGACGCCACACATCGCCGATACTCCAAATTTTCATGCCTAGGCCATGCGCCGCATGCATACATCCGTTCAATACCATCCAATCTAATTCTCTAGGAAAAACCATCTGCTTATTAGCCTGGGCCCGACAACTTGCGCGTCGCGCAAACACCTCGATCAACAAGACTCACGTGCATACGATAACTCCGCATCGCGCCCTATCGTGCCTCCGTGCGTCCTTTGCCTTCCACGAGCCTTCATGCAATATTCCCCCGCGTTCCGAGCCGTCGTTATGCTTAAGCCTAGACGTCGAGGAGCCTTACACCGCGACCTCCCGATGGATCCCCCGCCGTCGGTGACGGCGACACATCCTCTGCCACTCGATTTTGACCGTGTAGCAACTCTCGGTCCTCTTTCCCCAATACCCCCCACGTTGTTCTATTAGCGCCGCCGCCGATCTCGAGGGCGAGGGTCCTCAGCTTGCCCAAGCCACCGGGCTTCAGCGTCGGCGACTACGTACTACCACTTTGCGTGTTCGCGCGCCACCCAACCTGTTCCCAACCCCCATCGCGACTCCGTGCTATTGTCCTCCATTCTGCCATGTTGCCCCATCCCATTTGACAGCACGAAGCGCTGCATGCGTCCCGCTTCGGCAGCGACAATACAGCCCCTGCGCAATTGTACATTGCTGTTCGAGCCCGTCCCCATTGTTCCAAAACGATCTGCCTGGAGAGTCCTCGCGGCTATGAGGTCGATCGAGACGCGACGAGAGCCGTGTGTGGCTCGCTGATTCCTCCTTTGCATCATGAACCGTCGGCTCTTTCCGTCTCGTGGATCGTTGACTTGGGCCGTTTGCGCGATGTTACTGCGCCTGCTTTCCATCGCTGACGTGAGGGGATCTCGTATCGGTCTTCGCATCGAGCTTGTAGCGAGCGTTGTTGTAAGCACGTGCCATCTTGTAGGATAACGGCGTAGTCGCCAACGTGTTCCGCCCACTTCGTGCCGAGTTGCTTGGAGCGCGTCTTCTTGTTGCTTGACATTCGAGAGAGCCGTTGAAGAGGACATCAGAGGACGTCTTGATGGCCTCTAAGAAATGACGAGCAAGTATCGGTACGAGCTCGGCGACGTTCGTCGTTGGTCTCAGGCGGATGCAAGGAATTATTTTGTTGTATGTTGAGGTGGCGTACAACTGGCTCGAGGGATATGGCTTGGCAGAGCGCGCATCCAAACGCGCTTCACTGTGCCGATAGCGGAGGGACGCTACCAATACGAGGGATTGTGTTTGAACGAGGTCGTTGATGTGATCCTGGAAGTCCTAGAGTAGATGAAGGGTACGCATGACGGTGACCGCGCTCTTCGTGGATGCCGAACGACGCGTATCTTGCTTATGAGGACAACGATAAATGCCGTCGCAAGGCGAGATGGTATGTCCTGGGTTTGTGACTTGACGACGGCCGACGAGTACATGGGGTCTCGTGGCAGCGACAACGTTGAAGGGTGCGGATCGAATATCAGTCAAAGCGTTGCGGTGTTCGTTCGCCTATACATGGTACCAAGAGTATTCCTGTAATGGACAATTGATCAGTAAACCTTATGGAAACAGACGTCCTCAATCCCATCGAAACTTCATTCGTTTCAAGAGAAAAAGAGGCAAGGTATGTTGCCGCTACTATCAGACGACCTCCGGCAGTGGGGCTCCCTCCTACGTCGCTAATGCGTTCGCAAGAAAAGAGATACTGCGTGGTCATCGTCAAGTAGCGTCGATATACCCCACACTCTCGATGAACGCATCCGCGCTCATCTAAAACAACAGTCAATGTACAAAGGTACGTTCCAGGTAATCCAACCGCAATCTCCATCCGTTATGGCGTCGCTCTCCACCCTCGCGCCCGCTTCTGCCAGATTGGAGTCCAAGAAGTTCATCTGTGTATCACACGCGCGCACAAGTCAACAACGATCGTTTCCTCAACCCGTGCTCTCCAAATACGTCGCTGAACCGAGTGAAGGAAGCCCTCCTCCCGGTTGGACCGCGAAGAACGTCGGACACGAAATGAGGAAGACGCGTGTAAGATTGTGGACGGGCGCTCTTGCGTCTCGTCTGTAGGTTGCACTCCTATATTGCGCTCACATCCATCCACAGTACGCTTTGGAATGCGCAACGACAATATGTGAGACCCTTATCCAGAAGACGGGATGGCTTCTACCACTACCATTCGTAGCCGGCCATGATCAAGGCAGCACACCCTTCCATGGGAGCCACACTCAGTCCTTTTCCATCCTGAACACCTTACGCCCTTCCATGCGCAGGATATACATTCCTCGCACACATGAACCCTCCAACTCGTATGCAAGCAAACATATCCGTGCCTGCACCGGCCAACGCCTCGTGGCATCACCGTCCATTGTTCTTCTCCCATCACAACACCACCGCCCTCCTCATCCTATATTTCGTTCCCACAATCGCAGGTATACCGTCCATCGGCCGACGATCGAAGGAGCTACTGTACCCGTAACCCCACAACGCAAGTCGCAGTGAGGTCCGGGCGCAGGCGTCCCGGGAACAGCCGATGGAGGTGGACCACCAGCGCATATAGAGACAAGTGGCGAGTGGCGACGGAATTTACCGCCTTTCCAAGCGACAAAGACGAGCGATACCGAAGCGTAACATAGCGAGAAAGGACGAGGAGAACGCGGTGGTGGTCAAGGGCCGAGTGTTTCATCTGTTGTGCGCTTCCCGGGGGAGATTGTTCTCACTCTCAAGCGCGCGTGCGGTTCGCTCACTTCTCGCCTTGTGTTTGCCTGACATTCCAACTGGACCACATCACGCTATACAATACCCTTGATAGGAACGACAGGAACCATCGCTTGACCACACATAATCCATCAGGATCTGCACTAAAACTTACTGCACTTTCTAAACCCGCAACGCTGCGAGAACTCAAGATCACACAAAAAGGTAGTGTACAAGCCTACGACGGCCAACGACGCATAATCGCATAAGAAGAGAGCATACAGCGCGGCATACAAGGCAAAACGAGACGGGCTACGGCTACATGTACGAACAATTTACATGACCGGGGGCTTGGTGCCCGGCTGGAACGTGTACGTCAAGCCGCACTTGCCGCAGTACTGGCGGTCCTGGTGGAAAGCCATCTACAAATATATCCATCAGTATAAAGTAGAAGAGGAAAGTGATGAGGAAGAAGACGCACGAAGACGCCGGCACCGCAGGTGGGGGTGGGGCACTCGCGACGGAGACGCTTGATCTTGCCGTCCGACTCGACCTTGTAGTACTTGAGGATGGCCATCTTGACTTTCTTGCGCTTGTGCTTGATCTTCTTGGGCGTGTTGTAAGTCTTTTTCTTGCGCTTCTTGGCGCCACCGCGCAGGCGAAGCACTGTCCACACCGCATCAATAAACCTGCTTTATAAGAGGGTGGAAGAGGAAGGTGCGCACCGAGGTGAAGGGTGGACTCCTTCTGGATGTTGTAGTCGCTCAGGGTGCGGCCGTCCTCAAGCTGCTTGCCAGCGAAGATGAGGCGCTGCTGGTCGGGCGGGATACCCTCCTTGTCCTGGATCTTGGCCTTGACATTGTCGATCGTGTCCGAGGACTCGACCTCGAGGGTGATGGTTTTGCCCGTAAGGGTCTTGACGAAAATCTGCATCGTGAACTATACGATACATTTAGCATCGCTTGTCTGATGAATATAAGTGGAGAAACGCACCGACGCTCCTGTCTGTCCAGCACTGAGGTGGAGTCGTCGAGAGAAGAGTCTGAAGAGACGAGCAAAAAGCGAGCGCGCGCACGAAAGAGAGCGCGTACGTAAGCTTTCCCGCGCACTCTGATCTCGTCGATGGTCCGTGCGTGGGTGTTCTTTCCCTTTTTGAGTGTCCTGCACGTGGGCGCGTTGAGTTGGAACGCGTCGACGCGTCGCGTCAGGTGTCCGTGGCGCGTCACTTGCTCTTCCACCTGCGTCCACCACACACACCACTTTTGCTCGCAGTACTCTATCTGACACCTTGAAACTATGAGCAGTGACGCGGAAATGCACTCTGACGGCGAGGCTCCTCAATTGCGGTTCTCATCTGCCGCCAAGGGGAAGGGCGTTGAACGCGACCACGCACTTGAGCGGGAGCACGACGCGTCGCTGCCTTGGGTCGAGAAGTACCGTCCAGTCTCTCTCGATGACGTTGTCTCGCACAAAGATATCACCACAACAAGTACGTATAAACCATACATATTAGCCACTCAAATCCTTATAAGTCGCCACAGTTGAGTCCTTCATCGCCAAGAACCGCCTCCCACACCTACTCTTCTACGGCCCGCCCGGGACCGGCAAAACCAGCACAATCCTCGCCGTTGCACGCCGAATCTACGGCCCACAATACCGCAAACAAATTCTCGAATTGAACGCCTCCGACGACCGCGGCATCGACGTCGTCCGGGCCCAAATAAAGCAATTCGCCGAGACTCGCACTCTCTTCGCCTCAGGTTTTAAGCTTATTATATTGGACGAGGCGGATGCGATGACTACTGCTGCTCAAGCTGCTTTGAGGAGAGTGATTGAGCAGTATACGAGGAACGTCAGGTTTTGTATCGTTTGTAATTATGTGAATAAGATTGTGCCGGCTATTCAGAGTCGGTGTACGAGGTTTAGGTTTCAGCCGTTGCCGATACCGGAGGTTGAGAAGAGGGTTATGCATGTGTACGTCTCTTATGACTATTGATATTCCGCATAGTAGCTGACTCAGGAGTAGGATCGAGGCGGAGAAGGTGAACGTCACACCGGAGGGCCGTGCAGCGCTTCTGCGGTTGAGCAAAGGCGACATGCGTCGTGCATTGAACGTTCTCCAGGTACGACTGCTATTTTGACTGCTCTCACCGGCCTACTGACCCATACCCACTCAGGCGTGTCATGCAGCCTACGAACGCGTCGGCGAAGAGGAAGTCTACCTCTGCACAGGCAGCCCTCTACCCGCCGACATCGAGACTGTCGTGAACGCCATGCTCGCCGACGAGTTCTTGACTGCGTATACCAGTACGTCTCTCTCTATGTCTCCTCCTCATATCGGGACACTGACGGAGTATTGTTTCGCAGTGATCAACGCACTGAAAGCCGAACGCGGTCTCGCGCTACAAGACCTACTTATCGGCGCGGCGGAGTACGTCGAGACGATCGAGTTTCCAGCAGTTGCGAGGGTGTATCTATTGGATGCTATGGCTACAACTGAGTGCGTCCTTCTTTCTTCCTGTGCGTTGGTGTTGAGGCTGATTGGGTTGGCTTTCAGACACAGGTTGGCCGGCGGCGCGAGCGAGAAATTGCAGCTTACGGCTTTACTTGGGGTCTTCAAGAATGCTGTCGAGTTGACTGCGCGTGCGAAGGCCACGGCTGCATAGGCGGGAATGTCAACCTCCTTTGGACTTTCCGTTAATTCGGCATATGTATGCTGTCGGTCACTCGTTGCTTCGCTGTAGAGTCTCGCTTTGCCACGAATGGATAACCCTTGCATATCTACATATCAGGGATACTCTGCGCTTCGACTGATCATCGTCTACATTACGTACTGGCAGTCTGGAATGCGAGACAAAGGACTCGTGGCCGAGGAGCGGGAGCGTGTGATTAATCACGCCACCGCGTAGAGACGCGACTCGCTGCGCGGCGCGCGCGACGGAGGTTGTTATTGGCCACCACCTCGTTCCCTTGGGGCCTACGCCCATTTTCCCTGATACAACTGCTTTCCTCGGCGACTTCTCTCTCTCTCTCGGGTTTCTAGCTTTTAAATGCCTCTAGTACATCGCGGTTACTCGGTTCACATAGAGTCGGAAGGGAAAGAGCTTACTCAATATCAAGTCGAGGCGGTGGACGAGAGAACGATCACTTGTTGGATCCCGAGCCAGTCTGGCAAGGTGCGAGGCATCGTGTATTTTAGCTCCCGCGTACTTCTAAGGCTCTTGTTTCAGGCATTCAGCGTCAAGTTCTCCACTGTTGAGCGTCACGATCACCAACATTTCAGTGCCGACCTGTATGCGGATGGAAGACGGCTGTCTGGTGTGGGAGGCGAAGATGATGACGAAGATGTTTGGGAAATAGATGATCGCAGGATCTCTGAAACCAGCACTCAACCTTTCCTTTTCTCAGAGGTGCATATCGCATCAGGTGCGTTGCACTCGCGTTGCAAGGCCACCCGCGCGTCTTCATTGGCTTTCAGATGATGATACGATCACTACGCAGCCTAAAAAGATAGAGAAGGTGGCGACAGTGGAACTTAAGATCTGGGTCGGGAAGCGGGAAACACATGATACAATCCAACTGTGCATCGAAGATCATCATGAATTGGATAACGGTCTGTCTATCTCCGAAAGCTCCAAGCTTATAGGTGTGAATCACGTCAAGTGCGTCTGTTTCTCCCTCACCAGTCACTTGCTTATGTATCACACACAAGACCAGGTGCCGTCAAGTCTCTCGAATTCTCTTCCGAAACCGAGAGCTACGTCTCTTACGGGAGGGTTGGCAAACATCCGTATGCCGTCTTTCGTTTTAAGCACCGTCCACCAGGTAGCCACTCTGTGCTTTCTAGACGTGAGCTTCTGCTAAACTTCGTTTTAGCTGTGTTACAGGCCATGGGTATAATGCCACGGCCGGCCCAATCACCCTGTCATCCTGCCGCTTCGGCCTCCACTAGCACTGTCTCGCGCAAACGCTCCCATAGCGTAGAATACATGCCACACAAGCGTCGACGCGTCAAAGAGGTGCTATCCCCCGAGTTCTGACTAACCCATTGGCTTAACAAAGCGTTACATTGCAGGAGGAGCGGGATATCAAACCCGTCATCGACGACGAGCTGGAAGCAAAGCGTCGTAGATTACAGGTGCGCACCACGCTTTTCTTGGCATTCTCCTCGAGAGGTACTCATCGCTCGAATAGGCAGAGATTATCGCTGAACAGGCAGAAGCCGCGGCTCGTCAGGCCAGAGCAGCGGTGTTACAAGCTCAATTGGAGGAAGCTGAAGCTGCGGCACGGGCACGGAGAGGGCGTGTCAAGTCAGAGCGTCGTCCCTCTCCCATCTGCGTGCCTCGGTCGGGAGAGGTCATCGATCTTACAGATGACTGACATCTACTTGAAATCCCATCCCATGCCATCGCCTCTTTCGTTGCGTTTCCACCTGATTATTGCCTTACTCCATCACAGATACTTACATCTTCAGGCATCACTACGCTACTTTCTTTAAATGAAGACACCCCAATGTCCTTTTCCGTTCTTACATTGCGTATCTGGGATCTGTGCGGAATGCACGGTGGTCTCCGGACGCGATTTTGTGCTTCAAGACTTGCTCCTCTTCGCGGTGGAGTACGTTATGACGCCATATCTTGGGCTGTGACGATGCCCTCACCCGAGTACGTTCGTGTTCTCCCTCTAGTTGAGGCGCCAAGGCTGATGACTTGGATGCGGTGCGGTGAGAAGACATGAGTTGGTTACTGGAGCTGGCGACAATTTGCAGTACGACATTGCTTTGGTTGTTCAAGGATGGTCTCGAGCTTGCCTCCGCATGAGTAAAAGGTTGGCACAAAGTTGGCAAATAATCTCGTAGGCTATGCAGATTGGTGCATGTGAGGCCTATATAGTACACCGTCATGTATGCTATTGTTCCACACTCTTTGTCAGAAGCCCGTACGGTACTTTGCTTTCTTGAGACTGCTAATGGCTGGCCGGCTTTAAGTACTCCGTAATGATTACTTAAATGAGGCGACGCGTAAATTGAGCGTGCGAACTGGTCATGCCACCGCGTCGCGACGCGCGCAACGGCGCGGCACGGCGCAGCACTTGCACTTGCACTTGCCCCCTTCCGTCATCATCTCGTGCTTCACAACTTAGCATCTCTGCGATAGCACAAATCTGTCGTCTAATTATGCCAGTCACTCACCGTGGTTATGAAGTTCACATCGAGTCTGATGGGAAGGAGCTGCCGCAGTTTCAGGTTGAGGTACTCGACGAGCGTACCGTAACGTGTTGGATACCAAGTGAGGCTGGTAAAGTGAGCCTTTGTTGATCTTCGCGCTTCTTGCCTGTGGTCTGAATATGTCATATCTAGTCCTTCCTGATGCGATATGCAACTGTTGGAAAGCACCCTTATGAAACTATGTCTGCTTCGCTCTATGCAGATGGTCGGGCTCTGTCAGGACATGGCGGCCTCGATAAGGGAAAATCTAGTCTTCGGTCTCAATCTATTAATGGAGTCGGAATACGCCCTTTCGTCTTTTCGGATGTGGTACTTGCACCAGGTATGTTGTCCAGCTCACACCCCTGCAACTGCGGACAAATGTCTAGGGCCCACGCAAGGCGAGGAGGAAGAAGGCGCGCCTGCTCCGTTGTTGAAGGATATCGGTGTCATCGAGGTTACATTTTCGTCAGCTACGAAGAAGAGTAGACGGGTGAAGAGTGGAGGATGGTTCGGTGCTACAGTGGAGGATGCCATGACGTTGTCAGAAAGGTCGAAGCTCGTCGGTATAAACCACGTGAAGTACGCTTAATCTACTACTCATGTACACGCACGCTCAGGCTCTATGACTCGAACCTTGATAGACTTGGCGATGTTGTGCCGACCACACTTGTGGAACCTAGTCATGGGTGGATACCCACCGGCAAGCCATATGCCATCTTTCGCTTCAAGCATCGACCCACAAGTGCGCACCTTGCATGACGTTCGGGACACACCAGTTCTCACACCGAGTTGTAGATGTATTGCAAGCCATGGGCATCATGCCTCGTCCAGCTCGACTGCCTACTCCGCCTATTGATTCATATCCACCTTCAGAACCTGCTGCGCGACCTGAGAACGCAGGAAACACAAATCTCAAGCGATCACAGAAAGAGGTGGAGGTAGAACCTACTCTATTCTTACTGGCAAACTGCTCTGCTCACACCCCGCGTGAACAACGTTTTGTGTAGGAAAAAGAAGACGTTAAGTCTTCCGCCAGTAGCGTATCGTTAGCGGCTAAACGCCGTAGGATACAGGTTCGTACATGTTCGCCTTTTACATGAACTTGCATCCAATTGAATGTCACACAGGCAGAGATTGCCGCCGAAGAAGCAGAAGCCGCTGCACGGCAGGCAAGAGCGGCGCTACTACGGGCTCAACTGGACGAGGACGAGGCCAACTTGCAAACGACGAGTGTCCCCGTCAAGTCGGAACGTGCACCCCCGCCCATCAACGTGCCCAGATCTGGAGAGGTTATCGACCTCACCGACGAATGACTCAGACTGGGACCTACCTACTGTTATGAACACGCTTGCCATCGTGCTGCCTCGACTTTTTTCTCGTGCTCTGGCTGTCCTTGTCACTGGAGTCATTCTTTCGTGTGTAAAGATAGCGTTTGCTACGCGCTTGCACTCGACTGTGCCTCGATCATACATCATACATCATCTTGCTAATGTGTGACGACGTTTGCTGTCTCCTGCCACCATCTCACTCTTGATGGGATATCCCGCCTTCTCTGAATATCGTAGTCATATCCTCGTCGTTTCCAAGCTTCATTAGTATGCGGCCTCTCTCACCCGCTAAGGACAAACAGGACGTCCGCATAGAGTCTGAATGACAAGAGTTCCCTCGATACTAGATTCAGGGTTCAGATGAGAGGATCATCACTTGTTGAATTTCGAGTGAAACTGGCAAAGTGAGCGATTCGAAACCTACAATTTTTTACGAATAGGAAATGAAGCCTGTTATCGGTGAGGGGCTGGCGGCGAAACGTCGAATGATGCAGGGTTGCAGTGATGAGTCCTTGCTTCAAACTGCAATCCGCTCATTGGTCAGATCTCATAGATGGAAGCTGGAAATGTTGAGGATGTACTCGTACCTTCTGTGTATGTCTACGAGCGACTCGAAGAGTGCTCGAGACATAGCCTGGACATAGCCTGGATCTTAAGGACTTATCCTGGTAGTTGGTAGAATATTCTCGCGTTTTGTCTCCTACATGTATATAAGGCCCTTATGGCCTGCGATCTTGAATACAAGCTCTATTCTACGTTGTCCTCGCTGCTAGTATTGTAATAGGAAAAGAGAAAGGTGCCGCTCAGCAGGCGGAAGTTGCGTTCGACTTGCGAGAGCAGCAGCTTTGTGCCTTCTCGCCCAGTCGAAAGGAAACGAGGCAACAGCGCTGGTGGGGAGGACCCTTCCGCCCATCTGCATACCGTAGTCTAGGAATGGTCTTAATCTTACCTACAATTGGTCTTTGCTCCCCCATTACTTATACTGACACACTCGCACTAAGATCGCGCGTCATCGTACTCCGATGGTTCATCCGTGTTGTCCTGATCTCGCAGCAGTAGCGTGCCCCGTACTTACACTCTTCGCTTAGCGTGTATTATGTTGTCCTTCTTACGCTTGGCTAGATAACCGATACCCTTACCACGTTCTGAGTTGCACGCGAGTGCGATTGTAGCTGGCGCGTGAGAAACATCAACCAAGTCACACCACCGCGTTCCGACGCGTCGCGTGCGTTTGTCTGGACGGAATGGTGAACGCTTGACCTTCTCCCTTCATCATCTCGCGTTCTCACCAATCCCACGCTTTGTCGAGGCACTTCCCTCACTTGAATCACGGTACTCGGGAGCTCTCACATGCCTCTCAAGTTTCTAGGGTATTCGGTTCGCATCAGATCTGGAGGGGAGGAACTGCTGCAATACCAAGTTGAGAAGACTGATGAACGCACGATAACTTGCTGGATACCGAGTCAGGCAGGAAAGGTGCGTGATGAGCTCACTGCTTTTGCAATGCATGAACTGACATGATTTGGGAAGACGTTCTCGGCGCACATCTCCACCCTGAACAATCATGGCCATGACCACAAGACCGTCCGCGTCTTCGCAGATGGTCGAAGGCTTGCTGGACTCGGTAGCGCAGACAAAGACGGTGCTTCTATAGAGTACCGGGAAATATCTGGGGGTATGAGACAGTCATTTGTCTTCTCCGAGGTAGCGTTCGCACCAGGCGAGTTACACTTTACTACTAAAAAATTCATCCATATTGTACGCCGCTGACGTGACCTCCAAGACGAAGACGAAGATCCCGGGTCAGCAACAATTCCAGAGGACGTGGGTGTTGTTGATGTGCAAGTCTGGGCTGCGAAGGAGGAGAGACATAAGAAACCCTTTAGACGAATCGAGGAAACCACTGCAGTCGACCAGGGCATCAAGTTGACGGAGAAATCCAAACTCATAGGAGCCAATTGCGTCAGGTGTGTCCATATCATCGTTACCATATGTGTTCTGAGCTGACCTATCAGGCCTGGAACGAATGAAGCGTATGTTCCCCCAACATCCTATCGCAGCTTTGCGGCCATCGGCGACAAGCCATACGCCTTATTCCGTTTCAAACACCGCCCTGCCAGTACGAGAGTCTTGGCACTTCTCTGTCTCTGATACTTGTTAACATTTTCATTACAAAGGTGTGCTACAAGCCATGGGTATTATGCCGAGGCTCGTTCGACCCCCATCGCCGCCTGCTTTTGCCTCGACGTCACCATCTCGTCCAATACGCCGGTCGAGGTCTGATAGTGAGAGCACAGAACGTGATACCAACAAACGTCGTCGCCCGAATGAGGTAACACAGATTCTCTCTCCGATTCTCCTGGCTAAGCTTACACGCGCTTCAGGAGGACCTGGACATCAAGCCCGTTATCGACGCAGGATTGGAGGAACGCCGGCGGAAGATACAGGTTCGTATTTGTTTCGTCACATACCCGCGCCTGACCTGCTCACCGCTCTGCAGGAGGAAATTGACACCGAAGAGACAAAAGCAAAGGCTCGACAGGCAGCATTGCGGGCGCAGCTTGAGGAACTTGGCGGCTCGAGCTTGACCCGGGGGGGCGCCCACGTCAAAGCGGAACGTGCGCCTTCGCCCATTTCCGTACCTCGCTCCGGAGAAGTTATCGACCTGACGGATGATTGAAATAACCCTTTGTGTGCTATACATACCCATTCAACACCTAGTACACCAGGATTCTCGATACATTACCGATTCTAAGTACTACCGATTCATCAAGTACGAGTCTCTCGCAGTCCACGCTTTCTACCCTTGTCGCCGATTACTCTTATGTACTACTAAGCCGTATACTTTGTAAACTTGAGTTATAATCACTCTACTGCTCATTATCAGACGGAGAGGGTGTGAGCATGCGTCGTATTTCACGAGGAAGCCCGGGCCGTCGAATTATTTGGCACGTGGGACGGATCAGCGAAGGTCACACCACCGCGTCGGGGAGAGAAGCGCGATCCGGGTGGCGGCGCGCGCTCGATTCTTGGCTCCCCCCACCTACCACCGTGCTTTGCTACCCAGCCGCTGCCTGAACGCCTCCGCGTATCTCTCCAACCCAAGTACACTCTCACATTACACACACTTTACGCTCGATCTCCTTTCGCAATGCCTCTCACGCACCGCGGCTATTCAGTCCACATCGAGTCCGATGGAAAGGAGTTGCCTCAGTTCCAGGTGGAGCAGACTGACGAGCGGACAGTGACTTGCTGGATACCGAGTGAAGCTGGGAAGGTGAGTATTGGCTTCTGACACCCTGCCTGCTCATATCTCTGGATAACCTTGTATCCGTGCCTAGAGGTTCTCGGCCCACCACTCTACGACACAGGTCCACGATCACGGACTCAAGTCTGTGAGACTCTTTGCGGATGGGAGGAGGCTTGTAGGAGTAGGATCCAGAGACGAGACCGCGTCGAGTCTCGAACATCGTGCGGTGTCCGCAACAAGCAAGGTAGCATTCGTCTTCTCCGAGGTAGCATTCGCGCCAGGCAAGCACGTCCACTTATATTTCTGCGTGTACACGACTAAGCGATCGTATTGAAGATGAGGACGATAACACTGCAACTGCAAATATTTCCAATGATTTGGGGACCATAGACGTTCAGATTTGGCCTGCAATGCTGGTAGACGGGGCCGGATACCCTCTTTACAATGTGGAGGAGAGAAGCACGATTGACCTGGGCATAAAGTTGACTGAGAGATCGAAGCTTATTGGTGCAAATCATGTCAAGTACGTCACCGCGACTCTCTTTCTACATCCATCTCATACAGGCTGGTGTCAGGTTAGGCACAGCGGAAAGCTTTGTCTCGAACATCGACCCGACTAAGCGTGCGATGTCCCTTGGAGGAGATACGCGTCCCTACGCACTCTTTCGTTTCAAGCACAGACCCTTAGGTGAGAACCATTATCATACCTAGATGCTGGAATGCTCAGGCGCTTTCTACACAGCTGTCTTGCAAGCCATGGGAATAGCGCCTCGCCCTGCGCAACACTCCGAACCAGTGCCACCCGCTGCATCTTCATCAATTCCAGTTACATCTACATCTCGCCCGATTCGTCGCTCGCCCACTGATTTGGGGCGGGCACAGAATAAGCGACGACGCCTCGATGATGTGAATGTCTACGTTTCTCTGCGCGCACCGAGTCTATGTACTGAAGCACCTCCGTAGCCTCGACCCACTCTCGACGAAGACATCAAACCCGTGATCACTGACTATAACGCGGAGGCTAAACGTCTCAGGATTCAGGTCTGTTCAGTTTCTGCCCGCTTCTGAGTAAACCTTACACTGATTTATTGGAAGGCGAACATCCTTGCGCGACAAGCAGAGATTGCGAACAAACAGGCGGATGTGGCGGCCATGCAGGCCGAGTTGGCCGATATGGGCAGCGCGAGCACCGCCACCGCCACCAGGGATATGCACGTCAAGGCGGAACGTGCAACTTCACCCATCAGTGTACCCAGGTCAGGCGAGGTTATTGATCTGACTGACGACTGAACTGCGAGCTCTTGCCTGTGAACACTTATCTTGTTCTTGGCTACGCGATACTTTGTGCTTGAACAGTGACCACCGTATTGCGTTAGCCCAACATACAGACAGAATCACCTGCCGCGCCCTCAAATACTTACTAGTAATATGTAGTGACCGTACTGAACCGCTTTGCATGCAGCGCCTGTCAAGAACTCGCTTCGATTCTCGTAGCTTCGTCCTGTGTACCTTTAGTAACTACCACACCTCACTTTGAAAGATCCGAATGAGTACTGGAGTCTAGCCTTACTTAAGAGCTGCTTATGGTGTGTAGGGTATGTAGTACTGTCTTATTTCGACCTCAAGTTCGGTAGTTTGAAGCGTTACTCGTTACCGATCAGTAGGTTCTCTGGAACTAGGTTCGTTTTGCAACGTCGTGCGTTACAACGAACCTATATGGGCCGCCAGAATCGGTCAGATGGCTCGTTTGGCTTGCCCGGCGATGCCGGCCCGAACCCCGGGTAACGTTCTCAAGTTCAATATCCCGTTGTTACCCGTTACCGAACCACTAATAGGTTCGATCCCGATGTCCGCGTTACGCGTTACGAACATCGGGTCGAAATAAGACAGTAGAACATAAGGCGTGCGGATATTTCACCATATTCAGATGTCACGCCACCGCGTTGGATGGGAGCTGCACGCGTCGCACGCGCCTGGCACTCGTCACGACGCGACGCGAATCGCCCGCGTCCTGCCACCATCTCCATTCCTTTGAAGTGACCACACCCACTTATCTCCCCATCTAGCCAGGAAATTACTTTGGGGCTCATATCATATACTACATCTACCATGTCCCTCATACACCGCGGTTACGCAGCGCACATTGTATCCGAGGGAGAGGAGCTACCACATTATCGAGTTGAACTAACCGACGATAAAACGATAACTTGCTGGATGCCGACTCGGGCCGATAAAGTGGGCGATTCCTGTTTCGTCTCGCGACATTGTCCGGCTCGCGCGGGGGTTGGCTTGCGAGTCTAGAAGACGTCAAGCCTGCCAGCATAAATTACAGGGCGGAGGCCAAGCGTTTCATAATCCAGGTTGGTTTAACACCGTGGCCGCGTGCTCGATATACGTGGATTGTCCTGAACATGTAATAGGCAGATATACTCGCTCGAGAAGCCGCGATCATGGCCTCACAGGCAGAAGTAGCGGCTATGCAAGCACAGTTGAAAGATCTGGGCAGTATTGGGTCCAGGGAGAACGCGGCCGCGACTGGACACCATCGATCATCGCGTGAAGGCGTAGCGCGCTTCATCTCCTATTCGTGTAGCTCGGTCTGGGGAGATCATCGATTCGACGGACGACTGGCGCGACGAGTCTGTAGCATAGTGGGCTTGTCGAGTAGCGCTGCCCGTTGTAGTCTTTCGCTCTGATACTCCTTGGGGTCTCCTTTTTCACTTCTTTCTAGGCTGGCGATGTATCCATACGATTTTTCGGAGCTCCCGTTGTCACTTTACGCCTTAACCTGGAGCACAGAGTCTTCACCGCATGTATACCTGCTCACCCCACCATCCAAGATTTCCTCCTTTCGAGAGAACATTGTGAATTTGCAAGACGCGCGAAGAGTCATCAGTGGCATCGAGTACTTCTCCAGCCCGACCACTCTACAGCTGGCATCCTATTTGGACGAGAGAAACTGGCCAGGCATGTGCAGACAGCCTTGAGAAAGATCGGCAGCATGGATGACATACGAGTCCCGCGGTATTGGTTAGAATGAGCAACATGTCGATAGTACAAAATACACTGCGGCGAGCTGCAGCACTACATTTACAAGTACAGTATCCAAAGCAAAGGGCAATTGGATACATAGTACAGCATCGAACCGGCACAGATGATGGTCGAAGGCAACTCGGCCAGGACGCGTGTGGACGTACGTGTCCCACGAATTGATCTGAAGCTCAGCTTACACCCTCACTCCCACTCCCACCGCCGCTCTCCCCCCAACCAACCGATGGAGAGCAACAAAGACGAGGCACAGCGCGCCCTCGCCATTGCCCAACGAAAACGCGGGGAGGGCGATATTGCTGGCGCACTGAAATTCGCGCGTAAATCCAACGCGCTATTCGCCACGACCTCCGCCGCCTCTCTAATCGCCAAACTCGAATCCGACACTTCCTCCTCCTCATCCGCCTCTACCGCTTCTGGCTCTACATTTACTTCTTCCGGTACATCTGGTACGGCGTTCTCTAGTGCGACCGAGACGCATGCATCTTCGTCTGGTGCGACGCATAGGAAGGCAAAGGAGAAGGAGCCGGAAAAGAAGAGAGAGTATACGGCTGAGAACGTTGCGGTTGTGAAGAGGGTTAGGGCGTGTAAGGTTACGCAGTATTATGAGATACTGGACCTGAAGAAGGATTGCGAGGAGGCGGATGTCAAGAAGGCTTATCGAAAGGTACGTGCTTCATAGTTCATATCGTATATATCTTGTTGAGTTGGCGTGCAGCTTGCACTTGCATTGCATCCAGACAAGAACGGGGCACCTGGCGCGGACGAAGCTTTCAAAAGTACTTTGCATACTATTGGATATTTGGTTGGCCACTAATCTCGATTTCGTAGTGGTATCCAAGGCGTTCCAAGTCCTTTCCGACGGCGACAAGCGCGCTGTATACGACAGATCTGGCGGCGACCCTGACCAACGAGGCGGAATGTCCTCCGCGCGATCCTCCGCAGGCTCAGCGTTTTCAAATGGCTCCTTCGCCCGCGGCAACGGATTCGAAAGCGAGATTTCGCCCGAGGACCTGTTCAATATGTTCTTCGGAGGCGGTATGAACGGCGGCGGTGGAGGAGGATTCGCTGGCGGACCAGGTCAGTTTCTGCAGTTTGTTAATTGCTTGAAGGGGTGTATTGACTCTGTCCTGAAGGAGTGTTCACCGCGAGCTTCGGACCCGGCGGATTCCGTACAGCTAGGACCGCACGCCCCCAAGCGGCACCTCAACGGGACGAACCTTTGACCACACGACAAATCCTCACGAACCTCCTACCCATCATTCTCCTCTTCGCGTTCTCATTTCTCAGTGCCTTGCCATCGCTATTCAGCACTCCCGCACACCCCGACCCGAGATTCTCGTTTTCTCCATCAAATCGGTACGACGTGCCCCGGAATACGCGTGGGTTGGGTGTGGCGTATCACGTCAATAGCGCAGAGTTCTCCGCGCATCCGAGTATAGGAGCGGAGGTTGCGCGCGGTACACCAGGGCCTGCTTTATCCCGGTTCGAAGAAGCAGTCGACCGGGCGTTCACGGAGGACAAGTACGCTCATTGTAGGAGGGGAATGGAGAGTAAACGCCGGAGACGCGAGGCCGAGGAAGGGATCTTTGGTCTTGGAGCGGACTGGAATAAGATTAGGAGTATCGATCAGGAGAAGGTCGAGGCGTGTGAGGTGTTGAAGAGTATGGGATTGTTGAGGGGATGATGAGGGTTGATGGTACGTCGATTGTGCCCGTTCTACTTGTAGTGCCCTTCAGACGCTGAATGCGCGCGAACAGTAATCTATGGTTTTGTATATCTTAGGATCCTCCATACTGTTCTCAACCTATGCGTAAGCTTGATGAGCGAGCGGACATTGTGAGCCTCGTGCCTGATGGCGCATCTGAGCGCCTACGCGCGTCCACGGCCCGGTCCCCGCAATCCTATCTGATCGCGTGCGCGACTAGCACCGTCTCCCACTTCGCTGTGCTATCCTGTCGCTGAAAGGACACACGGAGAAAGAGCCTAGAGAGACGGTCGTGAAGCTGGCGAAAGGATAAAGCGCTTTGTGGTCAAGAAACGTGGACGCCACACTCACACTCGGGCCTGATGCGCAGTCCTTTTGTCTCGCCCCGTCCTTTCTTCCTCTCTTCCTCGACATCAGTGGCACTCCCTGAACCACATCACCGTCTCTCGAACGCGCACAGCATTTTCCTTCTATCAGAAGATCTTCCGAGGTCCGAGCCACCAGTCCGATTGTCCTCGGTGTGGTTGCTTCCCCACGTTACACCCGTTTTACACTCCGCTTCCTCGTGCCTTCTGTATGCTCCCATTGTTCTTCATTGTCCTCGGTTTTCGTGCTTCACGGGCTGATGCGGTTTGGGGGTGGATGACGTGATGTGGTTGGAGGAGGGTATATAAGGTGGATGCGGGGAGGGAGGGAGGTTCACCATCGACCGCCACCCTTCCCTCTTTCTCTCCTCTCGTCGCCTGCTTCGCTCTTGCCCTTTCTGCTGCCCGTGTCCTACTGACATCCCTCTAGCCTCTTCTGCTCGTTATTGGCCGCCTTAATTTTAGTGAACCACACCGACCATTGAGCCACCGTCGTCGACAAGGCTTCTCCCTGCGTTCTCTGCTTCTCCGGATTGCTCGACGCTGACAGTGAAGCTCTCAACGGCCAAAAATAGGTCTGGCAACCAGGCGCGTCTGCAGTCGTCGTCTTCTCTGCTCAGCGCGCTGATTCTCCGACCAGGATAGTTTCGGGCTTGTCAAGGAAATATTGTCTACGAATGGTGGTTGCTTTTGGTGCGTCTCGATGGAATCGCTTGGCTTGAGTTTGTCGCCATCAGGTCCGTCTCCGGCGGTTCGGAGCGTGTCTGCAGTGTTCTGGTCGCCGATGATTTGCGCGTGGATGTCGTCTAGGCAGATGGACTCTCTTTTTGACTGGCCATGATATGGCTCATTGGACACTCTGGATACCCTTCAAGCATTTCATTTGACCGTTAATACTGCTGACTCGTCACAACAACCGTGCCCATGTTATGGGTTTTGTCTTCCCTCAAGAATCTTCAAGCATTATATTGCGACACATTGGACGCCTATGTTATGGGCTTTTATCTCCTCGGGTATTCTCGCATTTTTTGATTGGGTTTCCTCGCGGTTCCTCAAGAATATCTGGCCATCATTTTCTCAAGCATTTATCTTGAATATTGGTTGACGGCAGCTCTATTTCGACGACTCGACAAACTCAAGGTACGTTCTTGACCATCACTATTCTATAACATCCCGTCTGACGCTTGCGTCAGCCTTTTATCTCCGATATTCCTCAAGCAACAACTACATATAAGGTACGCCTTCTCGTTATCGCCTTCATACGGGACCGCGCTGACGCCTCTTTCAGATTGAATGGCCCTACAAAGGGTCCGGACGGGATAATGCGCCTATGTTATGGGCCCCCGCTCCAAGCAAGATTGAACGCCGACAACCCTGAAGGATTATATCGACACATTTATTCCGCATTTTGCCGACAAGGATATGTTTGATTTGACCCGATCGTGATGCCCATACCTCAAGGATTGACCGACAACTTCAAGCATTTCAAACAACAACTTTCCCTTTACTCCGGCTCATCCGACAACATCAAGCCCTTTCCCTCATCCTCAACAACGCGCCCACCGCCCCGTTTTCTCATCCATCTCTGACTGTGCTCTTCGCTAACACGCTGACCACGCAGGTTTAGCTGCCTAAGGCACTCAACGGTGTGCGGGCTGGTGGGTGGGTGTACACCGTTGAAGATCGCCTATTGCCCTCACGCAGAAAGGTACGTTTCTCTCGTCCTCATTCCTCTATCGCCTTTGTTCTTACGCTCTCATATATCTAGATGCGGGGAGGAGGATGGGTGAGGATGGTACGTTCTTCGACTGGCTTCGATATGGACACACTCTGACTATATGCGAGGACTTCTCTTGCTGGTGCTTCGCCGTGGTGATACAGAGTTGATCGAGTGCGCTGGATTATGTACATTGTACTTACGCCTTCCGTTAATATATGGTCTTGCCTCGCAAACCTTTGAGTATGCTGCAAACTATTGAGCCACATGCGAGTTCACCCCATACCTACCAGGGTCAAGGTTAACACCAAACGGCGTCAAGCTTCGCATTGAATTAGACCACCAGCACGTCCGCATAGGCGCGGTCTGTATCTCGTAGTAATATTTCGAACGTGCTTCACCACATGTGAGTCCGACGCGGAGACGCGGGCAAGATGCGGGCTCCGGGCCGGGCCGGACGCTTGTCAGAGCGTGCCTGCACGCGTCCTCGGCGTGCCCAACACCTTGACTTGCACCACCATCTAGGATGGCCGCAAGCATAGATGATCTACCTGCCGAGCTTTTGCTGCCTGTCTTTGAATACGCGTCGCTTGATGACCGACCGCAAGACCCTCCCTCTGCTGTGGATGAGCTCGGCTGGGCAACTGCAACACGCCGTGATCCATCTACATCGACCAACATCTCGCAAGTCTGTAGTCGGTGGAGACAGCTATCCTTATCTCAGCAAGTCCTTTGGGGTTACCTCCCCCGCTCATGCGAGACTATGACCGACCTCTATCTGTCTCGTTGCCCATCTTCGCCTCTGCATATAGAAATCCGTCCAGACCATCTCTACAATGGAATGGATCGCGAACACGTCCAGAAGCTACTCGACATTGTCCCGCGCGCTGTCTCCCTCCACATATCATTCAAACCCGGTCTGAAGTCGGCCAGAAAGTCGAGAGCGTTCTCGACGTCATCCTCGGATCTTCTGTCCTTCCTGCGCACTCTGAGATGTGCGCCGCAACTTGAAGACCTATGGATGGACCTGCCGCCGTGCAATCCGCATGGTTTTCTGAAATTTCCTTGCGAAATGTTTCGAGGACAGGTACTTGAAAAGCTGCATAGCGTTGCTTTCAACGACGTACTATTACAAAACCCGTGCACATTGGTCTGGCCTGCCCTTCGCAGTGCCTGTTTCACCAACTCACAAGTATGGGATACTGCCGACAGCTTCGTCGCGTTCTTCAGCGGCATGCCTTGCCTTGAAGACTTCAAGCTTACGCGCAGACACAGGGCCATAAGACGCATGTATGAGCGTGATAGCACATCCGTACAGAGCCTGCCCCCATCGCGCTCCGTGCCCATGGTCAATCTGAAAAGCTTCATACTTCACGGACTATCCCTCGATATATTCCTCACCCTGGCTTTGCTTCAAATTCCCTTTTCGGCGCTCGTATCGCTCACGCTGTTCGGACGCTGGAACGTAGAGGACTCCCGTGCGAAGCTGAAGATCATGCATGCTGCTCTGAGGGACCACTTTGCCGCAGCCGTCCAGGCGGATGTGCATTTTGACTCTGTGGTCTTTGCAAACCGAGCCATGACTGCCGCGTGTAATCCTCAGAACAACTCCACGACTCTTTTGCCCGCCGCCTTCACCCTCGATATTCCTTCAGATGATGCTCGGCTTGAGCCCATCGGATCCCGCTCACTGGGGATGCTCTGCTCACATCCCGTTTTTGCCCGTGCCGCACATCTCACGATCCGATCGCCAGCCGACGACCCCAAGATTCACGGCAACGCTCATATATTGAGTCATATACGAGAAAGCCTGAGCATCCCTGAGCTGGAACACATCCTTGAGCTTTATTCCGAGGTTCGGACTCTCGTCGTGGAGGGCGCTGCTGTGAGGCGTCTCGTCGGCGGCTTTCTCATACCGGAAGGACGAGGACCGCTGAAGCTGACGGTCCTGCGACTGCGCGACGCGAGATTATACTCTAAATCATTTTTCGATATGAACACCATCTCCACCCCGCAATTGCTACGCACTCTCCGTCGTCTTCGTACGAAGAAACTCGAGCGCCTAGAACTTGAACGGTGCATACTTAAAGAGGTGGACGTCCGGACGCTGCGGCGAATACTTGGTGAAGGAGTGATAGAGGGGCAGGTTGCTGCAGTAGCAGCAGTCCCAGTCCTATAGTTCTTATAGTAGTATTCCCTGGCGTTCCGACGGCCACAAATTCCAGTAATGATGTTATACATGCACGCGAATTCTGGTGTTGTATACACCTGTCAGGGTTAAGGTTAGCGCATCGCGCCAGCTCCCGAGCTTTGATGGACCACCAGAACGACCATGACACAGACGTTGTCTCTTCTACAAGCAGTGACTGAGAACGTACCCATTCTATCTTACGAGATGTAAACTTTGTGCAACTACGCGCGCGGAGCGAGGCGCGGGCTATGTATGTCAGCGACGGGCCGGGCGCCGCTTGGGAACCTGCACGCGTCCTCGGCCCGCATGTACCGCAACAGGGAGTGAGCAGCTTCATCTCCGGAATCCGGGATTAAGATCAGCGGGCGCGGATCTGATATCGGGCGACCGCGCCGCGGATCCCGCCATCAGCGCCTCCCGCATCGCGCTTCCCCGCCCGCCGCCCGCCGCCCGACCCTCGTCATCGTCGTCGCGGACAGCGCGCTCTCAGATACGCTCTCCGCACCCGCTCTTTTGGGGTGCAGGAGTACGATAGCTCCGAAAACGCGTTTTCGCACTTCAGCAGGCGTGGGAACGGCGCGGAAATTAATGATCACGCCGCCACGTCACAGTCTAAGCGCGAGTCGATTGCGACTTTAAGAGTACGGGTTGTGTACGGGACTCACGGCCGTTAATCTGAATACACTGTAAATGCTGGAGCCGCTGGTACTGGTACAGGGCGCTTCTCGGGAACGCAGCACGTGGCTGGGTTCGGCACCCC
>KV424796.1:0-34945 GCA_001632445.1 Peniophora sp. CONT | reverse complement strand
CAGGTCAGCATTGGAGAGAAAGAGAACAAGGTCACTTACAAAGTCAGGGGCTTGATCTACTGGAACAGGTCACATTTCACATGCAGAATGGTGGGTAAGGCTGGAGAGGTCTACTACAATGATGGAATGACCTTGGGATCTGATTGTATTCATGAGGGGAAACTCGGTGATATAAAGGACCTTTACAATACTAAAGGTGCCCAATTAACATATGTTATACTGAGCTTAATTTGAGATAGTCCTACCTAACAAATATAACCTATACAAGGAAGAAAAAAGAGTCAGGGATGACTCGTTTCTGCCAGCTTGCCGGCCTACTTCTACGAGTTCGAGAGGGCTTAATGTTCTGCAGAAAGCTGTACTAGAGAGCAAACAAGGACGATTCCAGCACTGCGAATTCGGTATTGGTGAAGGGTCGGGTGGGTGAGCGGGGAGCGCCGGTTGCCGGTATCACCGCACGTAGGCGTCTGGAATAATTTAGGGCTCGCCGGCTGTGTGATTAGGTCAGAACTGTAAGCGTATCGCGAGTTGTGGCGTTGGAGCCATCATCAGAGCCTCAGTGACCACCTTTCAAAGCAGAGGGTCAGGGTAACCGGCAGTCACGGCGAATGACGCCGGTACACGGCGTCGGTAAGCGTCGGGGACCGGACTCGTCAATGCAGCTTTGAGCCAATTTCGTCATGCTCGTACACCATGGGCAAATGAGAGCGCCAGACTCTCAGCATGCGCCCTTTGAGCAGACAAAGTTCAATTAACCACGCCGTAACTTGTTGAGCATACCAGTGGGACGGGAAGGTCGGTACATGATTTGTAAGTTGCCCGAGTGTAAGCAGAAACAGGAAGCCGACAGAATCAGCCAGCGGACAAGGTTGCGCACGACAATCCGACGAAGTGATTGCGACTTGTATAGCGGAGCCACCATACAGAGACAACGATGGAGTAGAACAAGATCCTATTCCCTGTGTTTGCGTACCTCAGACACGAAGGACCGCTGCGGCGGGTCAGGCTCAGCCTTGATGGGCGAGTTCTGCTGCTCCGTAGGTACATTCTCCCGCTCCACCTCTTCAAAGTCAAAGAGTAGTCGAGGATCGACGTCTGACTTGATGCGAAGGGCGAGATCCGGAGCCGGCGCCGGTATTTCGGAAAGAACTGTGAGGGTAGAGCTCTGGCAAAAGCCACGGTTGTTGGCTATGCGAGAAGACCGGCGCACCGGCTCAGTGTCGGCGTGTTGACGGCGGGAGAGGACCTTGCAAGTTGTGCCGCGGGCTCGCCTCTTAGCGCCTTGCACCTGCGCCACTGGCCCCATGGTCTGAACACGCAGTATGATATCTGGAATAAATCACGTTGGCTCTCAGCATTGAATTCATATAGCACCCGCTGGGTCGCACCCTTCTTGTGGCGTGTCATGGCCGATTTCCAGAAAGAAGGCTTGTCGCTGTGGTGCTAGGACGGTATGAGCGTTTTGAAATGGCGCATTTTGAAAAAGCGGCGCACTGGTACTCGCGCTAAGAACGGAGGCCACTTGAGATTGCCTTCGCCATTGTCGCGTAGGAAGGTCGCTAGAAGCGTTTTGTCGTCCTCGGTGACAACAGTACGCGGACGACGAGAGTGAACGAAAGCGCCAGTGTGGGCGTAGTCAACGTAGGTCGTAATCACATCCTGAGCAGTAAGCCCTTGCGCCTGGTTAAAAAAATCAGTACTATGCCGGTTAACGAAACAGTCAGTAAGTCTCACAGTAGAGAGGCGGACGATTAAGTCTGTAACAGTGTCCCTACGGCCAGCTTGCGACAGCGCTGTCATGATGACCGCCCGGTGCTGGGTATTGAGAGCGACGGCTGTGGCAGGGACATACCGAGGGCCGCTGAGAGTACCGACGGAGGACTGTGACGGACGGCGGTTCATGACGGTGAAAGAAGAAAGGCAGGTCAGCGACGTCCCCTGCGATAGGATAAATGACCATCGTAACCCATATTCGCACGTTAATCAAGAGGTACACCCACAAGAACACCTCTGGCACCATTCATGAAGAAGTCAGGTATAAGCGAACAGAACAAGAGTCTAGAATACCCAATGTATGGCCTACGCCGCGACCCTGCAGGAACTATAATCAAATTGTGCGATCCGCGATGGGCACCAAACGATGTCGGAGTACTGAGGCAACAGAGACGCCTGCGTACATGAGATAAGGTAGTCGAAATCGTACGGAGGGCGTATGAATAGCCAGGTATCATTTGAGGACCGGGCCAAGAGACCGCACTTATCGAATATCATCAGCATCGAGATCGGGTGCGGAGAGAAGTGTGCACGGTTAAACGAAGTGAATCCACAGCTGCCGTTTTATGTACGAGTGCGCTCAAGAAACCTGAGATCTCGCTGAGCCAGACAACAGCACAAACGACGAGACCAAAACCAGCCGGATAAGGACCGCCAGCACCGAGGCCAGGGAAACATAACGGTGCAGGCGAGAGCGGTTCAAGTTGACCGCGGTATACATTGCGCGTAGGGGGCTCACGTAGCATGTGATACCCAGGGCCGGGTGAGGAGACCACGCTTACCTACATCACCAAATTTCACGTCGGGTGCGAGAAAACCATCACTAACGAAGTCAAGAGCCTGCATCATGACATTCACAAAGTACTGTACAACAGGCGGCGCCGAGAATAACCAACAAGGGGCGCAGAGAACAACCAACAAGCAAGAACCTCAAGGCCCTTCTCAGCTACGCCGCGCTACGCCGCGATACCAGCGCCGGCACCGGCGCCAGCTCCGCCCGCACCAGGACCGCGAGCGTTGGGGTCGGACGGCGGGTGATCGCGCTGCTGCAGCCTCTCGTGGATCCAATCCGCGAAACGTTGGAGGCTATCGGTGAGCTCGGCCTCGTTCTTGATGGCCTGCTCCGACCGCGCTGCGACGCGAAGATGTTAGGATATGAAAACACCGACAAGGAACTACTGCCACGAACCCTTCATCATGGTCTCGAGCTGCTCAAAGCCCCTCCGACTCGTGGCGTCGATGGTGCGCGCTTCGTCGCGCAGGACCATCTCCAAACCAGCGACACCTTCTTGCAAGGCGTCGAGCACGCCGCTCTGCGCGGCGACAGAGCGCCTGACCCAGGCCATGTCCGCATTCGTGCCCGCGACAAAGATACCTTGTTGAGCCAACTCGCGACTCATCGCCTCGATGGCCGCACGCATTCCACCTGCAGTGAGCGTAAGCATTGTAAAACCACATCAAAACAGAACAAAGTGCAGCGGTACGCACCGAGAGGCGTCTGACTGTTGGAGGACTCCGAAGAGCCATCGTTAGAATCACCGCCTGGGATGTCGTTGGAATTTCCGCCCTCTGAGTTCCCCGCCATTGAAATGTCACCAGACATGGACGTGGTTAGGAGCAAGGCGCGTCACAGTCATTGCCGCTATATGTACCGCACGCGCATTCGATGCGGATCTTGCCGCCGGACGACGGTCCGGTGCCCAACGACTCATCGAGGACCTCGGGCGTTCTCATGCCCTCAGACGTCGCTTCTGAAGCGCCGCCTTGAGGCACATTCTCCGCGGCCTTCGCGCCCTCGCTGAAAGACGATCTTCAAACCAAGGACGCACCTGTCACAATAGAAATAGAGTCTCGCTCCAGCTTCCGCCTCTATCTCTTCGCCCCAGTCTTCGCATCTCCTTTACGCAGAGCACTTGTCCGATTCGGAGCGATCCTCATGTCGTACGCCAGTCAATGTGAAGGCATCGGGAAATTAAGCACCTTGGCCTTGAGGCGGTGCAAGAGATGATCACAGGATTACACCCAAGTACAGAGTAAGCCGGCGAACATCTGCGATTGCGTGGGCGGCGGGCGGCAATCTGTACAATGATACCAAGTCGGCGATGATGGCGGGGACCTCGCTTGACGGGCACACGGGGCAGTTGCGAGAAGCAGAACAACTGTGTTAGGGGATAAGGTTCAGCGACCGAGACTATTGAAATGAGGACGGGGGCAGGAAGGAAGGCGAACCATAAGCGCTTGGGGAAGTCTTTAACGAACCAAGGGCGATATGTCGGAGATATTCATATTCGCCTCCGCCCGCCGGAACCGTGATTCCGCAGAGAGAGGGGCTTATAGCGGTTATAATATCACGCGGTGGCGGCTGCCGATTCCGTTAAGGTTAAATGCTGGGCCGGTCATGGGTGCAGAGGTGGATAAATCTGCCGGCACAAGCAAGGAGCCGCATACCGCGGTGTTGTGTGATCGGTGAGTAGAGTGGAGATGCTGTCTCTGTTACCGCTCTATCGGGACGAGTTCCAATGCTGACAACTAACTTCTTTGGCATTCGAGCCACGGGTATGCCTACGTGACACACGCCGCTTGGGTTGCACGACGGCGACAGAGACCAGGCCGTACTTCGAGGCGTAATGGATTCACCGTGTCAGCGGGCGACCACGCATTCATTCGGCGCTGTCAAACAATCGCCGGGTTTGTTCAGTTTGGAGCCTGACCCGTTTCGCCGAGCCTTTGATTCGCCCCAGTGGTTCGGACTTCCGGCAAGTCATGACCTGCATCCGTATTACGCCGACGGCACTGAACACTATTCCATCGAACCTTGCACGCAGACTGGAAGAACACTTTCTTCCCGCGCGACGCGCGCTTGAGCGGTGCGGTGGTATTCAAAGACTGTACGTGGTGACGAGTACAGAACACCGCTCCGTACTCGCATAAAATATGATGCCAATTCCTCAGAAGCGATGTAGAAGTTCTCCGCCACGAGAATGGTCAAGATATCCATTAAGTTGCTGGCACTGACATGCGAGGAATTACACAAGTCAAAGCTCGCTTGAGTCAACCTTCTGAAGAAGTGTGTTCATGTGATGAGGGTGTGAAAAGTCGTACTCCTAGGTGGGGCTCGCAGCCGCTGAGGTTTGATGCCGAGATCGCTGTAAAGGTCTCGAACCCGGTTCACGCGGCAGTCAGCGTCGTTCATAGCTCTCGACGATAGTCTTTACGGCCCTAGCTACAAAAGGCAGAGTACATATTTCAGACAATGCACAGGTCCTATCTGACTGTCAAAGGAGCAGAAAGAGGGCCGTTACAGGCGAGAAAGCAAAGGTCGTCAGCCTCCTGTGAGAACATCGCACCTCGCCAGCAATCCAGAACCTTCGGCCAAGTGAGCTTTACTTGCGCTCCGACCGTGCTGGGTCCTGAGACAGATTGCTATTGCTTTCGCTTTCCAGCAAACGAAGAGATGGTGGCCGCGCGCGAGAGGGACTTTGCGGTGCCTTCACTCTGCCTTTCCTCGCACAGCCACCTTCCCTAACGAGGCAAGCCGTGAGCGAGGGCTCCACAGAGTCCCTTTCTCGCGTGGCCTACCATTTCTTCGTTTGCTGTCAGATCGTTTTGCCGCCCTGATACAAGGAAGACCTAAACATAACGTCTTATTGCCAACACGAGCACATGTGAAGCTTCTGAGAACCGCGAGTGATATCGGGAATTTTCGGTGGACCACGAGACAGTCGGGCGATGTTCGCGTTTCAGGATTGCCTGGACTGCGTCAGCTGAAACCAAGCTCGATCTCGTAGATCGCTTGCGAGCATGTCCGAATAAGACTAACGAAGCTCGGTGTGTCTTGAAAGTCGTGCTCGGCAACTCTTTTTCGACTAAGCAGCCCATCCACTTGCATACGAATGTGTACAGCGCAGTTGTGTGGGTGAGTGCTGCCAGAAGCGTGAACAGGGCGCGTGTCGGCGGGGACTACGTCCAATGCGTAGCTCCGTATGGCAAACTCCGGTAAGCCCGAGCCTGGGCAGGTTTCGTCTTGTGAGCTAGGGGATATTGACGCCGAGATTGACACAACGAGGCGGAAGACACAATGTATGCGCCGTTGTGCCGGCTTCTTCAGGGTTTCTCTCCATGTCAGCATTGGTAAGAAGTCGGTGAAGTCTGCCAGATCTGGTCAGTCAATGACAGGTCTTTGAAATTGAATATCTGATCGAGGAGATCCAAGCGTACATTATGATGGACGGCGACTCCTGCCCTAAAACTGTCCGTAGCTGAATGGCAACCAGTAGGCGAAGATCGTCGCTCGTCTCGGGCCTCGCCTATTTACGCAAGGAATTTATGGGTCTCAGAAATATAGTGGCCTTTCTCTCGGACACCGGACCGTCAAGCGCCGCATTGATCCGCGACCCGAGAGGAGCTATATAAGGTGGCAAACGCAGATTCACAGGCTCTGCGCCTTGCTCTATACCCTCATGCCGACCGACGTCGCGAAGCTCGCAGTCCCTGTAGTGTCTCCCGGTCTCCGCAACTCACGCCGTGGGTCAGGCTCCGCCCGTGGTGGTCATGGCGGGCAAGCTAATGACAGTGCCGCTGGCGGTGCCACTGGCGGCGCCGATAACAGCAACGCTCCCCGCGGTATGTTCATAATCCCCTATGGTCAGACACGAGGCGCTCAATAACCCTAGATCCTCTCCTTGACCTCACTGGTCAGCTCAAACGCCTCACCCTGAATCTCAAACACAACACTGCCGCGTTCGACGTCCAACGAAGTGACGTCGCCGCCCTTCGCGAGGATGTCGACGGGCAGAAGAAGGCGCTTGAGGGTCTTCAGCGTCGTTTCTCCAACGTGGAGAAGACCGTATCCGCAGAGTTCAAGGCTTTGGGTGCCTCCTACACTGCTAGCTTCGACAGCCTTTACAAGGCCATCAACGGTGTGTGGCTTCCTTGTCAATTACCACGAATTGCTTCTGATTGCTTCCTGATTTGGCGCAGAGATGTCTGAGAAGGAGAATCAACAGCATAGGCGCCTCATCACCACGATCGAGAGCTTCATGCTGGTCAAGTAGATGCCGCGCCTTGCGATACGTTGTCATGTCTGGTTGTACCTTTTTATCTGGAGATCTCTCGGCTTCCTTCGTGATGTACAATATTGTTCGATATCATCTGATGACGCGTGCGATGTTCTCACTTCTCCGATCACCTGCCGTCTGCAGGTGATTCTTGATGATGATGATGATGTTAACGGTGCCATGTGCGAGAGATGGGCGATGAATCGGGAATATGGGAAAACCGGCAGCGTATGGTCTAATGATCATGCCGGCGATGCCAAAAAAAGGGCTCACTGGGGTTGCAAGGCCGATGCCAAAAGTTGAGGTTTCAAAGGCGATAACCGTCGGATGCAAGGCGAACACCTGATTCGAGGACAACTCATCGCCGGACTTTTTCTCGCAACAGCCTGACTATTTATCTCACGCCGACTGGGGTATCTAACGCATCGCCGGTTGTAACTGACATCCCAGTCACCGGCCTTCAAGGTATCCAAATCGTATCGTTTTCACCAGGGGCACCGCAGCGGCACGAGACACTTTGTGCAGATATCAAGAGAACTCGTCATGTCGATCACGAACGGTACATAATGCAGGCTATCTTGTGTGACGCCTTCCAATGGCTACTCGCAGTTAGATGAGGCACAAAGCGGTAGCTACGACGTTGGCTCACCTCTTCTGACAATGCACGCCGCAGTACTTGATCCTCCCGCAAAACGAGCAAGAGAACCTCGCGTCCTTCGCCTGACACCAGAGACAACAGCCTTGCAGCGATGCCCAGACTTGATACGGAGATCGAAGAGAGTGTCTACTTAGGGTGGGAAGGCGGTGGTACTTGACAATATCAAACTCTTTCGTGGGGAAGAGCGTGCACAGGAAATCACCCTGCTCTGCGACGCCCGCGAAGGGTTCTGTAATGCGCTCCGCCCAATCCAGAACTTGATGCGGCGATATTTCGTCCGTCAAAGCAGCTGCGTACTGCGTTGAGAGATAAACAAATGCAAGGTAGTTGCGCGACGCCGGGCGACAAAGCCCACCGAGATAAACTTGCATAGATTCTCCGCTCATGCTAACGAAGCATGTCAGAATAACCGGTAAACGTAAGGAAAACGGCTACATGCGACTGTTCGGGACCATGATGCGAGATGATTCGATAGGCGAAATTGACGATGTACCCGAGTGCACGATCGTCGAGAACGCTGCGCTTGAGAGCGGCGTAATGATGTTGAATAATATCATCTAGGGGTCGCAGGAGAGCGACACGTATATCGGCGGGGAGTAACTCCGCTTGCGGGACGTGAGCGATGTTTGCCGGACCGTGGAGGATCCCAATTTGACCGGTCGCAGTCGAGCTAGACGCGGCGATGGCGTCTACACGCATGGCGTATAGGTCGTACAACGTTACAAGTACCGGCAAAACTCGGCCCAGCTTCTATGTGATGCAAGGGCCAAGACCGTCAGAACACGGACATCCGGGGCATGCGGTTCGCAACGCACCTGCCAACCTCGCGCTCGGGCGCCTGCCGACTCAGTGGCCAGTGTGATCTGTTCCCGCAGACCGTCAAGCGGCGGATAGTCTGAAGCGCGAGGTAGGAGCACTTGTCCCTCTGGAAGTCCACAAAATACCTGCAGTAACTTGATCAGGACCCTGAGGTCGACCTGGAGCTCGTTCTGTATCTCGAATACAAGGTAGACGGCATTGTCATAGTCCGAGATCGGGTTGAGGTTGGACAACTGAACGTGAGCCATGCGAGCGGGAGGGGGAGGGGGAGGGGGAGGGAGAAGCAGAGAACCGAGATGACAGCAACGATCGCGATGGGTAAATGTAGCTTACCCTGTCAAGGAGGTTGCCGCAACCGGTGATGGCCATTGCCGTCAAAGACGAAGTAACGGCTCAGGCGCTCAGGGAAGGCCCGCTGGGAAAGAGAGAACATCCCGCCGGCGCCCGCGTCAATAGCGCTGTAGATTTAGGGCGTAAAGCTCGAAGGGTCCGTTAGCTGTCTAAGTCCGGTGTCGGTATAGGAGCATGAGCGCATTAACACGGTACGACACCGCAATGAAAGAAGTATGGGCAAAGCATATGTGACGCCGCCTTAAAAAACGACTGCTTCTGCAAATCATCTCGAGCTGGCTCGTACCCGCATCAGACGGTAAAACAGAAGGGCATAGCATTCATTTACTGATGTCAATTGTTTTCTGATACCTGTGCGGCACAGCACCCATACGCTGGCGCAGGTTACATGGAGAATCCCTGGAATGATTGTGTAAACGTTGTCAGTGTTTCAATCTCGATCGCGTTGGCAGTGTTGAGGCGCACATGCGCACGGCAAAGCGATCCAAGCTCTCAATCTGGCATGCAAATCAGGGGGCAAAAGAGCCAGCGGGCAACCGAGCACAGGGCGCTGACCAATTGGTGGCTCGGTGACAAGATGTAAATGGGCCTGACTGCAGAAATATGAATGCGATAAGGCTAGATAGTTGAAGTCAAAAACGTAAGGGATACGGGTCTTCACTTGGGGGTTATCCACGCGCGCTCAGTCCTCGTCGTTTGCAGGCACCAGTGTCAGGGCCGGCGGTGTCAGGGCGTAGATACTGCAAGCGGTCTTATGCGACCGGCGCCAATGGCTGGACGAACTGTCAGCGGTGCCCTAGCGGTGTTTGAGATACTCACGCACGCTGGCAGTCTCTGCCACAATAACGAACCCGATGGCACCTGGAGCAGGTCTGGTCGGTCTTCTTCGAGCACCAGATACAGCTCGCCTTGAACGTCTTCCAAATCTCACTCGGCGGGCGTAGAGCGAAGCGGACCTCCGCCGGCTTGCTGAACCACTGGATTTGAGAAATAGGTCTACGGCCAAATATGCTCACGACATATTTGCCTTGCGTCAGAGCTCCGTCAAGCGGGGAAGTCACTCGTTCAGCGATACGAAGAGCCTCAAACTTGTCCATCGCGTCCGTCTTCATCTCCATGTGAATTACAGCGTACACGAGCTCCAGCCATTGATATGCGGTCGCCCGACATAGCTCGTTGAAGAAATCGGCACGCGTCTGCCCGCTGACCCTAACGGAGACGTTGTAAGCATAGATGCGTAGAGGTCACTGATACTCACGATTGCTGAGTAGCAAAGGTGGACATAATGCGCAGGCACATGTTCGCCAGGCCTTCCATGCAAAGACGATGCACGCCTGCGCCCATTCCACCGTTCAAGCCGCCCGCCCTTGTCCAGCGCTGGTAATGAAAATTCACCACCTCATCGAAACCTTTGAGTGCTTGGGCAACGTGCTCCCCGTGGCGCGCCTCAAAGGGTCCAAAGGCCGACCGGTGGGGAAACCAGACAATCCATCCGGGGGAGCCGTTATCACCGTTACAGTTGGTCCAGACTTCATGGCCATGAGCGTGCCAGCGCAACTCGTCCAGATTGTAGACGAGCCACATGGCGGTCATCGAGTCGTAGTGGACCTACCAGATACACACGGCGAACTTAGGTCGTAGCCAATGGAGAACAGCAAGGCGCGTACCTGAAGCTCGCTAGAGAGCATCAAGATACCCAGACCATTCATAACGCGTCGACAACCGCTGAGTAGCTCATCGCGCGGGGGATATTGACCGATGGTGGGCACCCTCGTGACGGCCTGGTCCGCGATGGTTGTGCCAGTCGGTTCGAAACGTTCGATAAGCGCTGCAATCGTACTAGCCTCCCGTACCTGGTAGTACTGCAGAGCGTTAACGACGGACCGGCTATCCCCTACGGCGTCGACCGTCCACAGGCGCTCGAACTCGATGTGGTCACGAAGAACGCGGAGGACCTTAATGTCGTCCATGTTGGAACAAGTGAGGTTCAAGGTAGTGAAGAGAGCGAGCGTGGATGGAGTGGAGACAAGCGGCCGAATGAGTACTACTTGCACGCGTCAAGTCTTGGTTCCCACCCCGTGATCCTGATCAGATCGAGACAAATAAGGCGACGGCGAAGATCAATCGAAGGTCGTCGCAGGCGGTGAAACTACACCGTCGCCAGAAGCATCAGAGCCGTGGCAAAGCCGCCAAAGTCAGTCCTCGGGAAGTCAAGCAATGTTACCGGCCACACGATGACCGGCAACACAAGGACAGCCAGTACCAGGAAAGACTTCCAGAGACGCAAAATACTGTGTGAGGAGTTGATTTGCATCACAGCCGGCTTGGATTGCTATATCGTGGGCAGATAGAAGTGCGGACGTAGCTTCTGTTCTGCGGGGCGCGAGCAGGACGGCGGCCGTCCTCGCCAAGTTCTCGCGCAGCCTTTGGCCATCTCATCAGCTGGACACCGGGTAATGCCGCCTGCCGCACTTACCCGGGTTGAGCACATGGCACTTACGACGCACACGAAGAGCCAAAAGGATTCCTCTGGCAAATCTCAAGCTTCACTGATACCCCCACTCTGCTTTCATCTCACTCGCTATGGCTCTGGACTTGGAAATGCCCGCATTCCGTTTCGTCGACCTCCCCCTTGAACTCGTTGCTGAAATCGCTCTCTGGGGGCAACTCATCTGGCAGAAAGACATTTTGAGCATCCATGCCCCCTTTGGAGGTGTACAGCGGTTCACCGGCAGTATGCCGCAAGCCGTCGTTCGACACGAGAGATGCTGTGCCGGCGTCGATTTGAACAAGCTTCCCTGTTGCTTGAGGGTCTCGATCCCCGACCTAGCGCGCTCCCCTGCGCATTGCCTGTCTCAGACATCGCGGCGACTGCGCAATTTCTTAACCAGCTCCAACAAGCGCATCTGGCGCGAGGACAACATTTTGTACAAAGCCAATGCCGAGCGCTCGGGAATCGTGACCGCCGAGGTCGTTGCCGATTTGGTCAGGTCCGACGAGGAAGAGACCGCGGACGCTGCACTGGACGCGACGAGTGCGATCGTTATAACTAGACCTACTGTCGGATACGGTGCGCGCACGCTCATTGCCCCAAGTGCCTGCGCGTGTTTGATGCCTGCAATGCCTTACTATCACGGGCTGCGTAATGTCAAAGTATCTGTGCCATGGGACCACCCTATCGCGACCAGTCGGAATGTCGAGGAATTTTTTTGCCGGAAACACGGCGGTCAGACCAGCCCTTTGGAGCATTTTGACCTCGAGATATTCCCCTGTCCTCGAGCCCCCGCGCGGTCCGTCATCCGTGGAGTATCCAGCGAGAAAATACAGACGAATCGCACAATCAACGCCTCGTTCTTCTTCTTCTCTGCGCGTCTAACTTCTCTTTACATCTACATGCCGTTCGGGCGCACTCCTCGCTTCGGAACCTTGTTTTGGGACAGTCTGACTGTATGCGCTCTCAGCCTACAGTATATCACAGTCGATGCTGGGGATGCGATCGTCGCCGGCGTTGTTCAAGTGCCGCTGCCGGAGCTCAGGTATCTACGCCTCGTTTTGCCGGCGAGAGAATGCTCCTGGTTTTTACGCTCCCTGACTCTGCCCGCCACCCTGGACATTCATCTTGAACCGGTTGTGGCGTGGCGGCGTCTGGTGATACCCATGCTTCGTGATCGGCAGGTGTTCGAGGTACCATTCCCCGCGGTGGAGGCAAAAGTTGAAGAAGGACTTCGGGCTGCCGCCCTATGGCGTTTCTTCACCGCGATCGCTGCGCCAGAGCAGACGAGCAAGATCTTTAGGGACCCGCCTACCGTGCATGTTCTTGACCAGAGCCTGTGGCAGAATATGACCACCGCCGGTCTAGACGTTCGCCTTGATCCTTCTACGACGGCCATTGAACGCAGCTGCCAACGATTTCCCGAATACATCAGCATCGCGTTCGCGGCCTCTCTCGAGGAAATGTCTGCCCTCCTTGCAGACGTTGGACGTGATTGGCAGCACTCTGCCCCGCCCATGGACAAGACTTCGGCGCGCCGTTCCGTCAGTGTTAGGGACGGGCAATTCGACACTGCCGATCGTGACCGCGCGTACGAGGCGCAGCTCGTCAAGCCCGTGTACGACGGCATTCGCTACGTTGTGAACCAGGGCCTTTCAGGGCCTTTCACGAGCAATTGTCTGATCGTTCGTCTTATGTTTCATCGCGATTCTTATCTGCCGCGAGACTCCATTGGATGGCGACATGTCCTCGAGGACTTCGACTTCATCGAGGACCTTCACTTGCTTTCGCCGGCTTTTCGGGGCGACGCCGCATCATTCACCGCGAACATGACCGGTTTCACCGCACCTGTGCATTTGGAGGCGTTGGCGCTTTACTTGAACGATATTAGGGACAAGAGGAAATGTCCCTGTCCGGTGTTGAGGCGAATTCATGTGCGGCATTCGGGCGATGAGAATGAAGCGCTGTTTGAGGCGCGCATGTGGAAACGGTACAATATTGGTCCCCGTGTGGATGTCGGTATATCTCCGATCGCTATCATTGTCACATCAAAGTAGTAATCTTGAGCTCTCGAATCAAATTTTTATTGTCATGGGCAATTCCCGCATATGAACCCCCTCGTGAGAACAACTTTTATTCTGACCAATCAGAGGTTGCCAACTATCAGAACCGTTGTCAGGTCTGCTCATCTTGTCTGCCACCGCCATGGCCGCTCCACAATCCTTACAGATCTTAGACATTTGTGTTGAGTACGGGATAGCTTGTTTCTTGAAGGGCATGTCCTTGCAGCTTCCAGTACCAGAACTCGACAATCCTGTCCACCCTGATTGCATACCGGCTGGGTTTCTTGCCGAAATACGTGTGCTTGTGCAGCGAGCTATAGAAGCCTCTAGACATCAATGTAGGGACGTTTCTCCTCGGGAGACACGGCCCCCCATGACTGACTTGTGACCTTGTAGTTCAGGTCCCTTGGAATGCCAGGACTTACGCTGCGAGCATCGGAGGTCAGGATGGCCGGCGGGCGGACTTTGAGGCGGTCTTGAAGCAACAGTTTCCCCCTCCCTTTGCTCACGAAATGAACATGCCCTGTATATTCGTCGATGATGAAGGAGAGATCATTCTCTGGTATCTGCCGGATGCGTTGCTTTTAGAACGGCAAGTGAGTGTTCATGGACTGCGGAGATTTATGCGCCATTCAGTAGTCCCGGTGTCAGGAAGCAATTGCCGCCACTATGCCCGAGGCTGCGGCAGCACTGGCAGCCCATCCACCTCTCCCCGACGAGCTCGGATCTTCCAAACAATGGAGACACTCGGAGAAGCTGTACGCGCAAAACGAGAATCTTGAATTCGGCCGTGGGATGACGACCCTATCACCTGGATGGTTGGCACAGGCACAGGAGGTACACGCTTGTTCTTTGCTGCTCTGCGATTTCTCATAAGCTATAGGGATGGAATGATACGCTACACGTGTCAAAGGACTTGGGACCACCACCCGGTAAGCCGAGTAGCCGCGCCCAACGAAGCGCCCAGGCGTGGCTGGCGGCAAACTTCGAGACCGGCATTCTGTCATCCATTGCCCTCGCAATTGCGCACCCTGGCCAGTACCGGGAAACCCGCGTGGCTTTAGGCCATCTGGCCGAGATGCCTGACTTCGAACATCATATGAAGAATTGGGCCTTCGCGTTCAACGTAGTGACGGTGATCGCTAATCGCATGACCCCTGGACACCGCGATCGTGCAAGCGGAGGTGTTACGTTCTACGACCTACTTTTAACCATTGGAGGTGGCAGGCGGACCGTCTTATCGATGCCTGGACTCGGTGTACGTCTGCAGTACGATTCTGGCACAGTGGCTCTTTTCTCCGGTTATCAGCATCTGCACGAGGTGTCTGAGTTCTTGGAGGAGCGGGTATGCGTAGCGTGCTATGCGCGCCCACCGGTTATCCGCTGGTTGAGCGGGAAGCATCCGCCGGCCCCAAGCGGCAGTTCCATATTGCCCCATGGATGGTGGGAGTTACTTGCCAACACTCCAGGTGTTCGACTCCATTACCGCGGCTCCGTTGATTGAGCAACCGTTCTCTCGCAGTTCCTCTTAGTTGTGTTCGTCAGCAACAGGTCTCCGGTGTAATTGGCATTCTCTCTGTATGTATCCCATCACCCGCTGATGTATCCCAGACCTTCTTGATGCCCTCCTGTTCACGGAGCTCACACCTGCGCCCGCAAGCGCAATCATCTGCGATTGAGACAACACATATTGAGACAACACATATACTTTACAAATGTCCACTACTGAAGATCTTCCGTAATCAAGTCCAGAACCTCCGCGTTGAACGAGCGCTTCGCCTGAGCAGCCAGGTCTAACCACTTATGCATGGTTTGCAGGCAATGGGCGCGCGTACCGGCCAAGTCATCGTTTTGCCCTTCTGGAGGAGGCGGCAAGAGCCGCCCGCGGCGACGCCATGAATATCCAAGAGCCAGGTAGCCCAAATAGCATGTTTGCATCTCGCCTTGGAGCATGTATACTTCCTCCTCGCAGCGTACGACGGCGCATTTAGCGTTGATCCACCGGGTACGGAAGACTGAACAATCACGTTAGCACATCTGTGAAAGGGATTACAAGCTCACCCACAATCCCCGATGAAACTCGCATCATCAACTGGTTCCCTGACACCGCTCTCGCCTAAGGCTTCACTGGCATTGTTCACAAACAAAGGTGCGTGCTGCATGCGCCAGAACCAGGGGAGTCTGAAATCGCCGCGCGTACGAATATCATTGTAGGTCTCGTATGTGGCGGTGGAGCAGCGAATGTCGTTTGCCAGAATTGGCCTGTACCTCACCCGCAGGCTCTGGTAGCGAGCAAGGGCTTCAGGGCTGTGATCCCAGAATAACCGTTGGATGCGCCGAACGTGGTGGTTGTAGATGGCTGCATGCACGCGCACGTCCTTTGTTTGCTGCCTAACATGAAGCCAGGCGTTAGTGCGGTCTCTATAGTTCGATTTACCTTTCCCCTTCTTGTTCCGAATCTCCAACCGGTACCCTTGGGCTTGATCACATACGCCTTCCCTTGTCGACTGAAGGCGCTCCTCCATATCACCCAATCGCAGCGCCAGCTCGATGTCCATGGCCTGCCTCTCCGTTTCGCTGGGCATGCGATCGCCATACCGCTCTAAGGGACGTGAGGAAGGTAGGTCGACTGGCCTGAACTCGGCCCGCGCTCGGAGGTCATAGCTGTGTTGAGAGTCGTCCTCCGTCGCCCATTCGTCTTCGTCCAAAAGCTTCGCCAGCCTCGCCGGCAGCAGGTCTTCCTCACGAACCCGGTCGCCCCCCAGACTTTGGACCATCTCGCGATTGGCGCTAACCCTACGATTGTTGAACCTTGTCCTGGAGATAGCAGCCGTCCGGCGATCAGTGAGAGATGTGCCCCAGGTCTTTCCCTGCGCCTGCATCCGCAACCTGGGTGGAAATCAGAGTAAACTCTCGACCATCTGACAATACACCGACCCTGCCTCCTCGAGTTTTAACGATGTGATGATGACCTTGGCTAAGGCAGAAGACTGGTCGTCCTCCAGTAAACGTACTTCCACAACTGATTTGGCAGGGACTGTCTCGAGGTCAGTACTGAGGCGAGATGAATGTCAGGTGTCAAAATGGCTCAGGCTCACCAGGTTCTGCCACCTCCCTCTCCCAGAATTCATCCGCATAGTAAGGGTTCTTCGCCCGTTTCTCCTCCAGTTCCTGCCGCGCCGCCTCCCACCTCGTCAGGTCTAGCTCATCACACGATAGCTCCAAGCGCTTCAAATGATGACGTCGAACTTGCAGCTCCTTCGAATACTTCCGCAGTTTCCTTACGAGAGTACCGACTGTGGGAGGGAGCGTAAGCACATGAAGGATTTCAGAACGGTCGTCTTACCCATTTCGATAATCTTGCGGTAATTTATATCGTTCATGTGAGTATTGATCTTCTCCTCCCTAGCTGCAAGTGACATCCCTCGGCATGATTGGAGAATTGCGTTCAACAAAGACCACAGAGTCTCGAGGATTTCACCGTCAACAATGCCGGACCTGGGAGAGTACCCGGGTGAAAAGCGCCGCAGGCATTCAAATACGTGACCGTAGATATGCCATACCCCGACCCCTTGTAGGAGTTCTCTAAACTTCGGCCAGTCGAGTCCGCTCTGTCGGAAACGCTCTCTCACGTGAACGCCGTAGCGGCACCAGATGTCGTACAGCAGCTGCACTCTGGTAATTTGCTGGGTGATGGTGTGGTGAAAAGCGTTGCTCAAACTCTTGTCCACGGGGTGCTGACTAAGAATCCGTTGAATCAAATACAGGGCATATATCAAGTCATTTCGTACCTTTCACCGAGAGTGAAATTGTTGGTCGCGCCGGCGCAAAAGCATCCATGACGCGAGCACGCCCAGGACCCGATGCCTTTGATATCGACCACTTTACTTCGGGTTTTGCCCACGCCGGCAGCCGCTCTGTGGTCATGGCACTCTTTGTCCTTGACGGCCTGATTGACAATGAGGACCTGATGATAGCGACAGAGTAATTTGAAGCATCGTACCAGGCTAGGATCCATTCTCCGCAAATCTCGGTTGTCGACAGCTTTCTCCATGTGCTTCTCCATTGTGGCGGGGTGCTCGAACATGCCAGTGCCGGGAAAGAGAGGCACATTGTTGCCTGGCCGTCGCGAGATAGTATGGTCGCCACTGAAGTTGCCATCATAAGCTAGGGACACAAATTTCCGCCATTCCTCGGGATCGTCCTGCCAAGCCTTCGGCAGATTGTTGAATTCGGGTGTCATACGTGGGCACACTACACATTTCCAAACGAGTCCACCAGCCGGCGGCGCTTTCCAACCTTGGAGCGGCTGGCTCGCGTAGCCTAAGTCGACAAGATTTTTGATGCATTCATATTGGCGCGACACCACTAGAGTCTCCCCGTAGCGATTCTGCCGATTCGGGTTAGAGCAGCCAGAGGTGAAATCTACGCACTTACAGGAGCTAGGCGTGGTTCATCAGGCTCAGTGCAACGTCGAATCTTGCGCATATGGGCCTGGGCAGTGGTCTTACACACAACATCGTCGACATGTCGGTACTCAAGAAACTGCAGCGTGAAGGCCGTGGAAGGCCGGTCTTGCGAGGCCGGGTAGAGGCCACCATACCGCAACAGTTGTTCGTCCTCCGGAACATGGCCCTCACACTTACAGAACCCAACCCCTAGGCCATGAATCCCGTCAATATGGGCTACGACCAACGTGCGGAAGCCGAACATATCCGTCGTAGGGATGGCGGACTTTCCGCTCTCTCTTACAACACCATGAGCACCAGCGTCGGCCGGCACCTCATCTGTACCGGCGGCGGCGTCCTCTGCACCGTCATCCTCTTCACCGATTGGTTGGAAGTCGTCAGACTCAACCGGCGAGCTCATAAACACGGTGTCTTCCTTTTCACCGTCGTCGACGTCGTTGAAGGAAGGCGGTAGATGAACGTCCTCGTCGGGATTCACCGCAGAGGTGAGTGGACCTCCGGTGGTTGACTTCTCTGCCGGCTGCCGGACACCGGCAAGATTGTCGACAGAGTAACTTCCGTACGCCTTGGGTTCCTTCTCGTCCAAGGCGCTGAGGTCGGGATTCAGACCGGGGTTTGCTGGACAGCATTCACCGGGACCGGTGTTTGGACAGAGCTGAATGCAAACACCGGCGTCACGAAGCCAGGCCCTGCGGTAATGTTGGCCTGTCCACCAGCCGACGAAGTGAAATGGGTGATTCGCGTGACTCTGTCTCAGGCATCCTGTGCAATAGTCGCGCAGTCCGACACAATGTGCGCAGCGCCAACGTCCCACAGAAGCCCTCTTACAAACTGAACATCGCAGATGTGGTGGAGGTGCATAACGAAAGGCGATGATGAGCTGCGCGTACTTTGGTGCAAGATTCTGCTCCGCAAAATGCCGCATATAATCCACTTGAGTCTTTTGCGAATGACGTTGGACGTCAGATCATGATACAACGCCGCTTTGAACGTTTCGATCCTCACCTTCCCTTGACTGGTTCTTTGCTCTAGCCCGGATATGCCAGATTCATAGCTCTCGAAGACCGGTACTCCGTTCATATCCACCTTCGTAGAGCCGTGCAATTCATCGAACATGCCAGCAAAGTTCAACGTTTCTGAGCTTTGACTAGGTACCGTGCTCGTCCCGCTCCCCCGGTTTCCCTTCAAGCTTTCTTTCTCCGACGCTGTCTCGGGATCAGGGCGCGCGCTCCTGTCTTTAGCTGCGTTCCAAACATCCTGTACTCCGCTACCTCGCAGGGTCGGCTCCCAGGAGATTTTTGCATTGGGAACGCGAGGCCGGGCAGGCCCCGCCGATGCAGAAAGGCGGTCCTGGGGCCCAGGATTATTTAGAAAATGTTTGGCACCGCGAACCGACCGAGTCCGGCTTGATCCGCTGTCGCGGCGGTGTTGTGAGTTGTACGATGAATAAGTCGGCGGTCGTCAGTCATCGTTCATATAAGGCTACGTCGCGACTGCCCAGATGAGATGGATGAGACGGAAGTAAGTGTCAAGCTGTGAGATGGGCAGGAGACATGACAAAGTAGCCGGCAAACCCCGAGATCACTTGCCGCAGTAGCGCGCGAACTTGGGCTATTCCTCTAAAGCCAACATCGAGGTACTCTCCAAGATACTGCTCAACGCTTTTACCTCAATCTTCGGGATGGACGGTGGCAAATATCTCAGAGGGCCTCGCACACCTGGCTGACGATAACTAACAGTACTCGGAATAGAAAGACACCAACTCGGAGTAAGACGATCATATCTTTTGCATTTGAAACATGATGGGCGCCTCTTTGGGCGGTCGAGCGCCCTTCTGGTATTCATTCGTACTGCCCCCATTTCAAATCGGCATGGCACCTACCGTATCGTGCGTAGTTTCAGAGCATCACTGAAGCTTTTCCTTTGCGACCACCACCCTCTACCGCCGTTCACCCAACTTCCGCGCCTGAAAGGACATCCATGCATCGCCAAAAACCCCTCACATACGGCGAAATCGCGGACACGGTTCTACCCGCCGTGGTCTTCACTGTTGATACTCTAAACATACTCTCTCAGAGCGTGGACACATATGTTCAACTTGCTCCTCGTGATCGACGCTTGTTTCTCCAAGAGCAAATGGAGAAGATCTGGCCCGAGCCCATAGACTGGACCGTCCGCCTACGAACCAGCGAGTTCAAACACCAGTGGTCGGCAAGTCGACTGCTCTTAGCTTGACCAGACCCGCGAGTTGAGGTATGCTAACACACGTTCACCACTAGGCTTTACAGCGGTATTATCAAGAGCACGGCCGCATCCGCGGACCCCCGGCGATACCTGAAGGCACCACAAGTCGGAAGTGGACCGGTCTGCGGGTCTGCGGCATAGTGTACCGGGACTCTATCGACGAGATGGTCTTTTTGGGCACCGGAATGCGACCAGGAGACCCCCGCGGGTACATCGGTCATCGAATGAAATGTCGCACCGTTTACTTTTGGAAATTGTCCCCAAGCGAGAGAAAGCTGCTCCGCGAGATGGCAGAGGACTGGCAGCGCGGAGGGCCACCTACCGAGCAGAAGATGGAGTACGTCTGAGGCAACCTTGCGCCTTTCCGCGTTCCCAATCGCAGTGGATCTCACATGTGTACCAGAGCATACTATCGTCGTTTTCAAACGTTCATACATGGCGTCCATATGACGGCTTTGCGAGAATTTGGGCAGCATATGGTTACGATGGTAGTACCAGAACCGGGACTCACAAATCCCCCGAGACTGTGAGTGCCAGCTTGGTACTTATGCTCGTATACTGACGACGCTCAAGTTACGAGTTCATGTACGAGTTAAAGATTCTGGATCGGCCTCTGGTCAAAACGGTACCAGTCGGTGACACGCTCTCCGATATCTTCTTAGAGGTTAATCATGCCGCCGGTGTGTGTTTTTACGTCCGCTTCAGAACTTCTTCTCAATCGGTGAACGGGTTATAGGTCGGATTGAGGGAGCGGCCCTGCCGGCGGTGTTGAACAAGAAGTCGAGATTGAAGCGCAAGACAACCTGGAGTCTAGACGAGAAGAGCTTCATAGGGCACGATGAAATTGTTCTGAGGGAGGACGAGTTTGATGAGGAGCTTTTCTTCAAAGAGGCAATTTCCATGGTGTATTTAATAGTCCGAATGGCCCACAGTAAGTGACACCGGTTCATCGTTCCGCGGGCGTTAGAGCTCACCGGCGTATAGGCAATATCTCACGGTACAGAGACCTTGATCCGCCCTGGTCATCATTTCACGACTTGGTCGACGAACAGTACCTGCTTCCTGACGTTCCTATGTCCATTCCAACTACCCTTCGCCAGCCAAACTGCTTCCTGTACTTGAAGCATTGGTTCACGGTGACGAAGGGTTTGAAGTTCAATATGTGGCAACGAAAGAACAGCGTTCCGACCGCTCCTGTTCCCCTGGACGAGAGGTGGTGGGCGGCCTCACTGTCTGACTATGTCCAGCCTGAAGATGCAGTACCACCGACAGCACTCGCCGCCATCCAGTTCATCCCTGAGCGCGTACCTGAGGCTAATCCTCCAGCACTTCACGGACCCCTTTCACCTTTTGGCAGCGCCGGAGGGCATCTCGTTCATGACGAGGACGTGCGAGAGCAGGAGGCTCTCGACATGCTTGATATACCAGCAGTGCCAGACCCGGATGATGTAGAGCCCTCGTGCGATGAAGTGGTCGACCGTGAGAGTCTTTCCGGTGCTCTCATACCTCCTTGTCTTGTACCGGCCAACGGAGAGGCCCGAGCCCAGTGGTGCATGATACAGCTGCAGTCATGCGGACTTCCGCTACGTGCAACGCGCCTGCTGAAGTCGTCCATACAGCTGGTCGCCGAGCTACCTGTGTGTAGTCTTTCACGACCATTTAACATCATCTGATGAGCCTCTGTAGATGATTCCGAACGCATCCTACCCTCTAACGTCGGCTGGAAAGCGGACTGGATTGCCCCAGTCTCTCCGATGGACAATGTCGACTGCCACTCTGGCTCTGATCGCAGAAGAGATGACGTCCTTGCTCACTTTTCTCCAGAGCGAGCCGTGGACACTGCAGCAAGCCGGACAGCGGATATTCGCAGGTACCGAGCTCGTCTGGACTTACGTTCTGGGCTGGACGTTATACCTGAAGGGATACGCCGCTGGTGGTGGTTCGTGTACTGGGAATGCCGGCGCTGGGATCTTTAGCATTGGCTATTCCGCTTTCACGCGGATATTTGCTACCTTTCGAGAAGCTATGCTGGACTATGCCGAGCCATATGAGTACCCCGGCTGGCCGCCGTCGTCGAAGTACGCGCTGGTTAGCAGCAGGTCTCAATACCTCGCGTATCTGGTACGAAATGAAGAGCAAGAGTTGCTATTGCCCTTGGTGCGATTAGTGACGAAGATGGTGCTGCTTGCCCCTTTTATTGAATCTGCCTCTGACTGACAACCGTTGCAGATGGATGGTCCCTTGCAGTTGCCGTTTGCCGTTATACCTCATTCCGTGGCGCACGGCGCTCCGTCTTGGATACTTGAACCGTTCGGTGTCCCTTCCTGGCAATGGCAGCGCTGCGGACTCCCGCCCGCTGCTCATCGCCATCCCGATCTTGCCGATGAGATCCTGTCCTGGTTGAGGATACCGGATCTGTTGATCACCAAGGAGGGGACGCCGCGCACTCGCGAAACCGCTCTAGCAGTACTCCTCAAAGTGGCACTGATATTCTCCGACCTGGAGAACATTGACGATGAGAAATGGACTCTAGGAGCTGCGGCCTTACTTGAACAGTCAACCCTACGACCTCACACACGCCAGTTGAAACTCGCAATCGCCGACTGGGCAAACGAGCAAACCATTTCTCTCGAACGCCTGCTTCTTTCGCAGGATCTACTTGATCTCCACGATGACACATCTGGAGAGGCCGGTTTTTCAGTCCCAGCAATCGATCTGCAGTGCGAGCTGCCGGGACGGCCGGCGAAACGCAAAGCTGCCAGCGACGAGATGCCGCCCGGTCTCGATGACCTCTTTCACGCTGTGGACTTTGCTGCCATGAACCCTACTCATTCAGTGGCTGAGTACCAGGCCGATATCGCGGAGCAGCCTCGTACTGCCGTACAGGAGCTCGGTAGGAAGGGTCTTCAGGGGTTGGCCAGCTTGGAGGAGAGGAAGAAGGTGAATCGCGCTATTCGCCAGGCAATGCCGCGCGCCACAAACGCAACACCGGCGCCGGCACCACTTCAAATGACCGGTGGCTGGCAACCCATGCCCCCGGGTCAGGCCGTCGGTTCAATTTGGGAGCAGGAGCAGCCACCGCGAAAGAAGCAGAAGAAGCGCGTCGTTAAACGTCCCCGCCAGCACCAGTTACCGACTCACAATACGACGCGACCAAAAGCTCATACGAAGCCCGTTCGGCGTCGTCGAAAAACTCCTGTTCAGACCGACGACACACCAGAACGTTCTGATTCGGAGTCAATAATGAGCTTTGGGAGCACTCCTGTGGGCGTTTACGCGCCAGAGGACCAAGACGAAGAGATGCCTTCACGCATTAGCAGTCCCGCAGGGACTCGTTTTGCAAGCTTGGTGGTACCTGTCGGTTTCGATGCGGTTAGTCTTAGCAGCGGGATGGAGTTGGACAGCGACGATCTTGGGTCTACTCGGTCCTTTCGTCCGGCCGCAGCTCGCCAACTTGCTTTCGTCGAGCCGTCCCACCCGGTGTTTCTCACTCCGGCATCAAGCTCCTCTTCATCGCCACCGCCGGTTCTCCCTGGCACGACCGCCGCTCCGACAATTCGGCCTCGCCGCACCGCCCGCTTCCATCAACTCCGGGCGCAAAGAGCAATAGAACATGCTCCTAGTCCACCCCTTGACGTACAGCACTCGAATGATATGCCTGAGCTCAGAAGAAGCCAACGACTCAAAACGTCTACTTAGCGTGTACCCGTCTAAACTAAGGCGTTGCAACTGTATAACCCTGTTGTTCTCTACTCGTCACTCGAATTCCACTCTGGTATCTCGACTTGAAAAGGCACCGGTGCCGGGGATAAGCCGTTTGCATCCTCGTATCGCCTTTGAGCCATCGTAGCCGCGACGTGCCTTGCGTGATGTGTCTCTAGAAACACTCTGACACTTTCGTCGTGTAGATGCATGATTGCACGGGATCTCTCGAGACCCGAGGCTTGCAAACGACGCAAGGATTGGATGACGTCCTTCAATTCATCAGCGAATGTGACAACGTCGGCGTCCTGGTGATAAATGACCTTAGTTATAAACTGTATGTCTTGTCTTCCTGCGCACCTGAGCTTCCATTTCCCGTTGGACAGCCTCACGTCCCTGCTCGATGATCCAGGCGGACAAGTTGAAGGGGGTTCGAGCAATGCGATCGTTGCTTAAGTCCACCGGGACTGTGAGCCACCAACGTGGAAATCCCGACGTGTCGATCGGTTCAGGACCCTCTGAGCCGGTCAAGACCCGCATCCCTTGCTCGGGCAAGGACATGAAGGCTGCATTAATATCGTTCTGAATGGCGACTTGAACGATCCAAAGGAACTGTGATTGAGGCGGCATCTCATGATCGGGCTCTAGTCGCACGCGACCGATAATGGCGCGAAACACAGCCTGGTACACTGGTGACTTGAGGGCCTTTTCCCGTAACAGTTTTCACTCACGTACTCCGACCTCATCGACTTCAATACGTATTCGCTACGTGTCCACGGCTTGAAATGGGTGGTGATTTCCGCCATCCGGCGCTTCATCGACAGCCATAAAGGGAGCAACGAATATTCCGCCATTAGCGCGCTACAGCACAAGATGGTGGGTAGAACAAGAGTACGCGCCTGGGAGTATTCGCGAAATTCGGTATGTCGTCGTGTGACATCCAGTGTAACCGCATCATCATCAAACCCTGAATATGATAAGGTTAGCTGTTCGTTCACGTTCCACGGCATTTGTCACCCTTTCTTTTTACCATCATCATGAGTCTACCGCCGCCAGCTAAGCTTGCGCGTGGCGAATCCGTCCTAGCAAGATTGCGTTGGGACGGCATTATCAATGCTCTCGGTCCTTCGCTGTCTCGGCAGCATCCCAACGCCATTGACCATGCTGTTTTAGCCGAGAGCCTGAAGTGGGAGACAGTGAGTGCGCCTTTTGACACTGAGCGACCGGATTTTCACGATATGCATAGGCTCTACAGGCATCCATCAGTGGCGCGCTGGCCTTGCAAAATGTTACTCCCGTGTACCCTCCTGGGGAGTCTTGGGACGGTATGATTGCCGTAACCACTCGAACCCAGGGCTTCGCATATAACACCAGCGACGGGTTGTATGATTTTCTGGAGAATTACCATAGGCGCCCTTCAAAGGATGATACATGGCGTGACTTTACCCCGGAGGATCACGAGCATGTCCCAGTCCTCGAGGACTTTGTGAAGGTGGCCGGCATTGACCCCGCCGCCCTCTGCCTATGGTGGAACTTCGATCACCCCGCTGCACCGCAGGACGACATCGGAGAAGCCGGCCTGGCCGCCCACATCTATCTGACGACGACGGTATGATGTTCTCCTATTTCTTGCTAGAAAAGAGGCTGAGATCTCTTAGCGCTTTGGGCAAGCACCGCCCATCAAATCGCGCGGTTGTTCTGGACAAGATGGTGACATTCGGGCCCCTGACGTTGTCAACACATGGGAGCATCTCGAGGCTCAGCTGTACAACTTACACGCGATCTTACAGAACCAACGCATGGATTTACAAGATTTGGTCAAAAGCACAGAGGAAACTTTGATGGGGACGTATGAGCAGCTTTATGCGGATGCCCCCGATGCGGACGGGCTCTTGGCCCGGCGATACTTCACCAGAGACGGTGAAGTCTCGCAAAGGCGTGTTCAGATTTGGTTGGAAAGCTTCCGTAATCCACATGATTAGTATTGTATTCCATTCATTGCATTCTGCCTAATATAGTCATCATGACTCATGAGCGCGTGGAACCCGCATCTGATGCGGGAAGTTGGGAATTTGTCGAGAAGACCCCGCAATCTTGTCTCCTAACGGCCGTCATCGCTATGTCTGCGGCCCTTGTACCTTATAGAGAGTTGTCTCCTCTGCAGGAAATGGAGGATCAAGAGGGTGATTTATACTTGGCCAGACATAACTCGGTCATAGATTTCCTCGGGTCAGACGTTGATCGTACTCTGGACGACGCAGAGTTCGATTTGCCCCAATTAGTGAAAGGCCTGGCATTTGAGGCGGTGAGATCTTCTGACAGCATTGTCTTGTCCATACTAGCTCATCGTCTATCAGTCATTCTGCCACGTTGTTAGCGGCAATTTCGCAATCCGCGGAATACGACCGCATATACCTCAATGGCAAGAAACCATACAATACCATGCCGGCGTCGCATCTAGTGATTCATTCGGGCATTTTATCGATGTTTTCCGTACAGGAACATTCTTGGCGGGCTCACAAGGTGTGGATGTACAATTGACGGACGGTAACTTCCGCTTGGAGAGCCGGCGGTGGATGCTTCAGAGCGGTGAGGGCCGACGCACCGCAGCAGAGTGGTGGAAGCCTGGGAACAATACTTCGGTACTTGACGGAGCTGTGGCTGAGGCCGGTCAAGCTGCAGAAATCTATCTCCACCTGGAGGTCAGCCCCAGAATTGTAGCTCGTTTTGTTCTATATAACATTAACAGCGGCTTTAGAGGTACAAGGATGCGAAGAGGCGTGATAGACTCGCTCAGTCAACGGGGGAGATAGAGCAGCTACGCCAACTTCTGGGACTCACATCGTCCGTCCGACAAATGATGGAGAACATGCGGGATCGCCTGCACGGTCAGATAGAGCAACACGAGGAGTATCTGGCGGCGCTATATCATTCTCGTTACCCTGACGTAGCGCAAAACGGGACCATGGCATCTGAAGGCCCGGGGATACGCACACGTACAATGGAAGATGTCTACAGACGGTGACTGCTATGGCGTCGGGGCGGGTTGTGAATTCGATTGACGTATACAATGTATTTCGGTCCGGGTTCATAGCAAAAAGCCATTCGCGCTATATCTGGGGCTCCTGCCCTCGCCGGTGTTTGCGCCTCAGAGGCTGAGAGACATTGCGGTGGATCATTGTTTCCATATTAAAGCCAGGTACTTGCCTCTGGGAACCGTGGTAGGTCCCCGTGCTGGTATTTGATCAAAAGTACCGCGGTGGGTCCCTGCATCAGTACCACGGCAAAAGCACCGACGTGCACCGGCGCCTACTAGCGTCCACTAAATTCAGCACTGAAGTTCAGTAGACGTCGGTGGACGCTGGTGGTTTTGCCGATGTACCCTGATCGCTAGGTCAAAGCGCGGTACTTATGTCTAGGTACAGCGGTAGGTCCTTGTCCTCATAATTAACGTAAGGCACCAATGTTGCTCCCGGTTCCTGAGCTAGGTACTTGCCTCTAGGTATAGTTGTAGGTCCTTGTCCCCTTATTTGAACAAAAGTACCCCTGTGGGTCCGTGTTCGGATACAGTACGATTGCTGCAAACCACCGCGTCAGGCGACCTCCCCGCCTGTCTGGTCCCGACGTCGCTGTTTAGTATCTCTTCCAGGAGAGCGCAATTTCTATGACAACTGATATGTGCTGTCTACGACACAAGAACGCAGATAGATACAAGCACGATACAGACAAGCAAGATGCAGACACTCCGTAATCAGCATCTCTTCTTAGACCGAGGGCGGGCGGCCTCGTCTGAAGAGGTCGAGTCCGCCCGGCGACGAACTACGCCAGTGTGGGAACCGGTGTGACGAGAGACCGAGGACGATCTGCCGGCTTGACCAGATTGGGTTCCTCGCGATGACTGACCGCCGCCGGCGCTTGCTCTTTGCGATGGACCGGCGGTTTGGTGCGCGGCATTTCTCCTGCTCACATTGCCGCTGCCGCTGCCGGAAGCCACCAAGGACTCCTCCAAAACTCCTGACACAATGGGAAAGGTGACCGGCTTCACAATTGCCCGACTTGTAGACCTTTTTCCACTCACGGCGGATGTCCGCGAGCCGGATGCAGCGGTAACCCTCGTGTTCGAGGGCCCTGCCTTGGGCGCTCGTGTACCACCGGCCTCACGCGTGTTGGGCTGCCTGTTGTTGACCAGGGATGAGGTAGAGTCTCCCGCGCACGCAAGCAGAGGCGGAGTGGCAGCTGCGCGCTCTCGCAGCCATCCAGGTATCTGCAAATCAGCGCCCTGCGCCGCGGCGGCAGCTCGCATGACAGGACCGTTTGCCATACGAGTGACGATGTACTCAAGACGTTCAAGCTCAAGGACGTCGCCTTCAACCGCGCTTGCTAAGTCGCGAAGGACTCTCAAGGTCCTTGCCTCACGCTGGACGTTGACGTCCAACTGAGAAAAGATCACGGCATCCTTGTCCGACAGATGCTCTGCGTATGGTGGGGCACGGGATTGATCAGTGTGGAAATGATCGAGCCACTGCTTGAAGTGTGCTGGTTATGCATGTTAACAGATGGCCTATATGCTGCGTATTACGAACGCACCTGAGTTATGCAGACCGGCCTTGGAGAACGCGGAGTGAAGTGGGGGTGCAAGGTTAAAGCCATCAGCAAAATGTGAATGGTTCATAACATATGGGTCCAGTTCAATACGGGGCATGTTTAATTCGCCAGAGGCGGGAATGGACACTTCTCGGAGAATGTCAGGCGTGGGGCGCCTCGGTATACCTGGATTGCCTTATGAGACCGGCTTCAAATGCCGTGAACCAGCTACGCACCGGGATCACCCGCATCCGAATCAGCATCCGTCTCATCGTCTTCACTACCCTGTGCGGCGGGCACTGCGGGTATAATGATGCTGCCCTCACTGTCGCTGCCGTCGGGCGGGCCGCCGCTTTCCGATAAACCGTCCATGTCGACATCCTCCGCGGTGTTCTCAGCGGCGTCCTCAGAGTCAGAGTCGTCAGAGATGAGATTGATGAAGACAGGCGAAGGTGTGTCCGCCATTCCGGCTTGACGAGCAGTGGAACTGAAGCTACGGAGATGATGGCCGTATGTGGACAACGTAGATGTGCCATGTTGAAGCCCGTCAACGCTTCATTCATCTCCGGCATTTTTCGCAGCGACGCTAAGTTGCAGCGTCGGACTGCATCTTCCGTCGAAGCGCCAGAAGCCGTCGGAAGCGTTGAAGTGTGCTCACCAGTGTACGATTCCAAATTAGAAAGGAGAACATTAGTGCCCGTCCAGACTTCACTTCTATGGCCACACACTGCCACACACGTTCCTAGCGGAATACGACAGAAGGCATTCTGGGTTATAGAGGGTCTCCTCCAAGAGACGCAGGATCATGTCATATTTCCGAACGTCTTCTCACCTCGGCGCTGAATTTGAAACAGGCCCATCACCTCGGAAGCGACGGGGTTGTCGCCGGTTTGGTCTCACGTGAGGGATACTGAGATCCAACTGAGTAGCAGGCGTACCAGTCCCAAACTCTGTTTCTCTCCCCCGCTTTCTTTCACCGAACTCACCGCCTTGACCGACATGCCGACTCGTAAGCCATCCGCTGCATCACGACAAGCTATCGACAAAGCTCGCGTGGAAGGACGCTCTCGCGCAGTATGCGGCCCTGGGCCAATGTCGCAAGTCATCGACGAGAAGGTCCTGAAGGACGCGCTCAAGCGTCTGCAGGGCGAGCAGGGAGACAAGGCCTGTTTCATCTTGCTGCACCGGGCTAAAGAAGCCATGGATGCTGTTGCTCCGGCGGCAAAGGGTGGTCAACGGATATCCAAGCCCATAGTGCGCACAATTTGGAAGCTCTTGTCGGAGGAACTGGTGAGCCCATTCTCGCTGCTGAATCGTTCAGTGAATGACCTTTTCTAGACGTTCGCAATCAAGCTGAATCCGCCCGACCGCGTTAGGGCGATTCAGAAAGCCGTCACAGAGCTCAATGCTCAGGCGTGTAAGAACGGCGTCTGGGATATGGGCACTGTGCGCGATTTCTTGGGGCGAGGATGGCCGGAGCAGCAGGCCATACGCGGGAAGTACACGTTGCAGGAATTAGGGCCGCTCCAATGGTGGTACGCTGTCAGTAAGTGCCGATATCAGTTTCCACTACCAACGCGCGAAAAGACTTTGACTGACGCACATGAAGACGAATTGCAAGGCAGTAAACCTATCCATCGGCAAACCATTTACAACGGCGCCTTGGAACATTTCGAGCGTCTCGAGCGGCTTGAACCGGAACCCTCCCGCTCTCGTCCACCGACACCAACAGCTCCGCGCCCGACAAGTCCTTCATCTCCTCGCCCCCGCGCTACCGATGCACAGCGACCACCGGCCTCTGGCAGCAACCGCCCTGCACGTCAAGCCGCCAGCGCCTCAATCGCTGCGATTAGCCGCGTTCCCATTGTCGATGATGACGCAGGATCGAACTACACACCTAATGAGCCCGACGCTGCTCATGGCGGGCAGCAGGAATCAGGGCGGTTCACATTTGGCGCAGGCGCTGCAGCAGACTTCACAGCGTCAGCTCCTGTGCCTCCACCGCCACCGCCGGCTGAAGGTGCTGCTGCCGTCGCACGCAAGGCGCAACCTTCACCTTGGCTAGCCCCGACGGGCTTCTCGGCCGACCTCAAATGGAACATCGGCGATGGTAATTATAATCACCTAGCGACAGAGTTGTGTCATTACCCCTCGGGCAAGCCCGTACCCGATGCCTTGATCTGGGAGCACCCGGCAATGCACGGGCTCCCTGTCAATGGAGAAACCGGTGAACCGTTGCAGTTCACGGTGCGCTACAAATTCCTGAAACAGTTAATCATCTCTAATAACCTTTGAAAAACAGCAATCGTGCACGAACTGTAGTAAGCGCATGCGGCGATGCATCTATCGTGGGGCAAAGGCCTGCCTGCCCTGTTTTTGGGACAAGGGTAGTATGGGCAAGTGCGAGGGCGGCGTTCCCCCCACACCCAAAAACACCAAATACTACAAACCTGACTTCCGACGCCGCCTGTGCTTCATTGACGACCTGGTGAATGCGAGGAAGATTAAATTCCCATCGCACTATCTAGATAGCGCCGGTGAGTCTTCTTTTTCGTATCCTTCTCGAGCGTACATTGATAACCTGTGTCAGGACGCTCTCTACATGGCGCCGCGTCTGGGGGCACTGGTCGTCCTCCTCGCTACATCACCCCGGCGCCAGCGTATAGCCCTGGAGGTCGGAATGGCTCAGCGTTAACACCACCACCGCCTATCTCCCCACGCCCATCCTCCACCCCTCTCGCACAAACAGTGCAAGTTCAGGATTCGCCTGCTGTTATCCATTGAGATAGCGCGCAACCTCAGGCTTCGGTCATGGCGTTGCAATCTGGACCTCCACCGAATGCCGCCGCTGAACCCATTGCGGCCGGTCCAGAACGCCTTCACCGATCACCTTTGGGTCGCAACGGCGGCAATGCGGTTGTCACGAACATGGATGTTGACGGCGCCGCCGATAACGAGCATGCCAATTCTGCCGATCAGGACGTCGACATGCCGGACGCGAGCGCGGCGATTAAGCCGGTGCGCAAACGGTCGCGCGAGGCCGGTGACGGTGTTGCGACAGGACCTGGGCCTCATAAGCGCCAGCGGACACACGACGCCGCTACAGACGTGCGGGAATCCGAACATGCAGTCTCTGCAAGGCCTCCCCATGAATCTGCTGGCAGCGGGGAAGTCACCTCTCCAGCTATTCCTCCTCGCCCACGCCCGGCATCTGTGCCAACAGAAAGTGAGGACGGCAATGTTCGCGATGATTCGTCAGTAGGGGCCAGCACTCGAGAAGGTTCGGAATATGTCGAGAAGGTCAAGGGTAAAGGTCGCGCGAAACTCAGCAAGCCTTCAGGTGAGGAGCAGCGCCGCCCGAAGGAGAAGGGCTTCGAGATCAGGGAGCCAGCAGCAGTTGCACGCACAATCCCCCGTGCGGGCTCGCCGACGGCGTTTCGCCCTCGGCCCACACCAGGTTAGTTTCCCTTGAACGTCAAAAGCATTTCGCTCACACTCTAATACAGTCATCCCTGATTACGCGATGCGCGTCGAGGGTATCACCAACATTTCGCAGCCGCGGTCGTACAACTCGGACGTTGTGTTGCAGAACATCATCGAGCGAGCAGTGCGGAATGAGGTTCGACTTGAAGTTCGGGAAAACCGCGATCAACAGCGGCAGTGGATGGTGAACGCATTCAAGCACGAGCACATGGACCCGCATCAGCAGGAGATCATGCGCGCATTACGCGACCTGACTTCTGAAGTCAAGACATGGAAGGACACAGCAGCACCGTCGGCTGCTAGCGCCCCCACACCGATGCCTTCCCAGGCGCCGACAAGGGAGCGTTATTCTGAGCCGGTACCGGCGTCTTATCATGGCCCTGCGCCGGCATCGGCTCCTCCTTTGGCGAAAGCACCGGTTCCTCCTTCTGCGCCGGCGCCGGTTTCTTCTTCACTTCCACCGGCCGTGTCCCTTGCTCAGCCACCGGCTCCTCCCAGAGTACCTAGCAACTCCGCCCACCACGGTATCGCAATCTCAACGCTGCCCAGCGGTGTAAGCGACGCCGGCATACAGCACATCATTTCCGTCCTCGCCGACAGGTTGAATGGGAGCCTTTCGGTGACGCTCACTGATGGCCTCAAATCTGGTTTAGAAGATGGCTTGAGGCCTGTTCATAACCGGCTCGACGTCATCGAGCCCGTTGTTGAACAGGTGATGCAGCTGCAAGCTACAGTGGGTGGCTTTGAGGCCCGATTGCGCGCCGTTGAGAACGCCCACCTCGTCGCCCCGGTCTTGGAGATGTCCCGGCCATCTCAAGAACAAGGTGTTTCTGAGGGCACAAGGCCGGCTTTGGAGTCCAGCTCGTTTTCGCCGTCGGCTGGTGCGATGACGCGGCGTGAGGTGCGGGGCCCGTCTGCAGCAGCAAGCTCACACCCTTCGCCATCCGTCGTTACCCAGACTGTCGTTGCAACGACTGCGGCCTCATCCATTCCAGGCGCTGAGACTCGTGGTCCTGACCTCAACCCCTCCGCCTTACAGTCGGCCCTGCAATTGTCCGTGGACGCAACGCAAGTTGTCCCGTCCGCTTCGCGACTGGGAGCAGAGGGCGAACGAGTTGCGGCTGCTGGAGCTTACCCGCGTCCCAGGCTACCCTCTCGAGATGATACGCCAACGCCCAAGCCTCGGGTGGCGACGCAGCCCGCCGTGGTGACTTCTGAGGGAGGGTCAACAGCTGTGAGATTGCAGAGCGACACCGGTGCTCTTCGTACGCCGCCGCAGCTTTTATCACTGTTGACGGCCGATCCGTCCCCCGGCATTATGGGCAGCGTATTTGGTGCCGACGACGATGGGAGTGGGGATGAAGTGCCAATGGAGACCGGGGATGACTGGCTTCCGAGGCCCGGTCAAAAGCGCTCCGCTGCTGGGAGAGATGAGCTAGCTGAACAACGGGCGCCGAAGCGACATGCCGGCGACGCTGACTCTGAGGTGGACGAGGACGAGGATGCTGAGGGTAGTGTAGTCGACAGTGAAGCGACGCTGACAGGGCCGGGTCCATCAGCCGCCTCAGCCGTCCCCGCTCCTCGCGGCGGTGCTGCAGGCCGAGCTCCCCCAGCTCGTCGTGCCGCCGCGTCGGGCCCATCAGTGGCCGCAACTCCTAACCGTCGAGCCGGCTTGCGTACTCGCCCTGCTCGCGGTGGTTGAGGCGTCCTTTGAATCGCGGCCCTTTTCACTTGCTCATCGTCGTATCTCATCGCCTTGTTTCCATTGTTTTTCTGTTCTCGAACGTCTCCCATCGTCTCTGCGCCGTATACCCTGACAATTGTTTGTCCACCCGTCCTTGTCGTCTCCGCCCCTCGTATCGTACTGCTCTTGCCTTTATCCTACTTGCTCACGGACTTTTATCACTCTTGTGTATCATAGTTAGCATTCTTACTGCCAAAATGGTACGTAAGTACATTGCTCACGGAGCAATAGATGCTGTATGAGCAAAGTAAGTACACAAGGTGGTGGAACTCGTAAGACAAAGGACCTGGTCAGTGAGACACCAGTGCGGTTGCACCGGTGATGTCCGTGCCGCATCCACGTGAATTTCTTTCATTGCCATCAATCTGAAATTGCCAGTACCGTTGACGGTGATCCGTTTGCTCTACGTGCCTAGGGCTATTTTGCTTGGCTCTGTTCGTGGAAACAGAATGGCGGCGATGAATCTAACACTGCGCTATAAAAACAACGTCGGCGGTGGAGAGAGTCGACGCGGTACACATGGACGGCTTGAAACACCACCGGCTCCCTGTGGCGAATGCAATGCTGTGTAGGCTCCGGTGGACGTTGGATTGATGCCTTGACTAAGATACCTATGTCATCAGTTCACCAAAGCAAAAAGAAAACACAAAACAAACGATGGCGACACAGCGGGGCTCGAACCCTCAACCTCTCGGTCTTCGAGCACCGCATCTCACCACTTCGTCCGCTGCGGCACCCGTTTGTTGCAATCTTTCCTTTATTATCCTTGATATCATGGTCAAATCATGGTGGTGGAAGATTTCACCCTCCGTGATATGGCGGTATATCAATACTGTTGACTGCATATTTCATCGAGCATCTCCCATACGCGTCTATCCAACCCTGTCTACACTGCATACAAGGTGATTTGTACCGGCTCACAACTGTACGTGAGAAACCCGATTCATCCTTACTTAAATACCAGATACTGGTTTCCGGTATTTATCAAGCTCCATACAATGGGACTGTGAGGGTGTTCATGCAACATGGCAATGGCGGTCAGGAATATAATATGATATTGATTTAATGGCTGTCCGGTGATTACATGTCATTATTCAGATCTAAAGACCTTGTTACCCCTGTCATTGACTGTGAGACATGTCCTAGTACTGCTATATGGGGTCGGGGAAGACTCCTCAGCGCACGTTTCCACCTCTCGAAGAGCGAGCTAAAACTCCTTTCGAGCTCATCTACTCCGATCTAAAGGAGCTTCCCACCACGTCGTACTCGAAGTATAACCATGTCATTGTCTTCATTGATGATTACAGCTCGTACGCGTGGATATATCGTCTCCGTAAAAAGAGCGATGCTCTCCAAGCCTTGAAAGACTTCTTGGCTATGGTCGAGACCCAGTTCAACGCCAAAGTTAAACAATGGTTGTCCGACCAAGGGGGAGAACTCATCGGGAATCTCAACTTAGCTCCTACGGAGTTCCGCAAACTGCTTGAGTCCAAAGGGATTCGCGTTC